>PPHD01014449.1:0-16688 GCA_002909625.1 Bambusicola thoracicus
TTACTTCTCGGAAAGGGTAGTCAGGCACTGGAATGCACTGCCCAAGGAGGTGGTGGAGTCACCGAACATGGGGGTGTTCAAGAAACGTTTGGATATTGTGCTGAGTGATAAGATTTAGCTGGGGAGTATTGGTGATGGTTGGACTGGATGATCTTTTAGGTCTTTTCCAACCTTGATGATTCTGTGATTCTGTAATTCACTCTATTAAGGCATTTGATCCAGCACCTTCTAGGTGCTGAACATGCTTCCAGTCTCCTCCAACTTCTCTTGCTTAGTTTTCAGCATATAGCAAAGAACTCTTCAGTGAGCAAAAGGAAGGGAAGATGTCTAATTATTTTAAGAAATTACAACATGCTTTCACTAGAAGATTTAAAAGTCTGGATATGAAGAGAAAACCAAGAGATGCACCCTCACTTTTGCAATAAAGCAGTTATCAGGGCATTTCAGACCAGCAAAGTGGACCCATGGGAAGAGGGAACAGGTAAAATAGCAGGTCTAGCTATCATTGAAAGTTCACTTGAGCCTATTCTGCATGCAGTTGGAGAGAACACTGGCTCTGCAGAAATACTCCCTATTCAAAGGAAAGATACATTGTTATTTTAGGGAAGATAGATGTGGAAGAACAAACTTCCCTTTGCTACCCTTATCAATTTCCGCACGCCTAAATTCTAGTCTATGTAATCCACCTTACATCATTACAAACTATGTACATTTCAGTGTTTATTAAAAGAGTTTAAAGAACAAAATAGCCTAGTTAATTACTAACAATGTCTTATAAAGACAAAATATATTTAACCATTGGTTGGTGAAAAGTACGGAGTACACAAAAACTCAAAAGTGTTTGGCACTTAAAATGTATACAAAATTGATACAGCTTACAAATTATTTTTTAAATTAATTATAGGTTGAAAGCTTTTAAATGTGCTATTTTGCCTCTCAGAGGCATAACTCATTTATTTAAAAAAAAAAAAACCTGAAAAAAAAAAAAGCATCCTTTTAAAGCACATTCTCTAAGCACACATTTCTGTTTCATTATTTTTTTCTCCTTGGGATGTGCTACTTTACTTTCTTCTTCCACATCACCTTTGAGAAGACCTAATAGCTTCAGGCCACAGGAATTTTCACCTAACACCTCTGTGAGATAGACAAAAAAACCTTCATTTCTGCCCTCCAAATGTTGTATGCGAATTTATTCTTCATAAGCACCATATATTTTTTCCTACCCCAAAAATAAAGACTGACAATCCTATTTTAAGCCAAGAAGAACTTATTTTATTCAAATTTCTTTGACTCTATTTTACTGCAGTTTTTTTCTGGGGGGTCTGTTACATTTCTGTAGCTTTATCATATCTCAAGGAAAAGGTTCTCTTTGCTATTTATTGCTGCCAGCCCTGATAAAAGCCATTTCAAACGTATTACTTCAATTCACTACTTAATATATTTACTTCTATGCTGAGAATTGTATAGGACTTTTACCATTCTAATATTATACTGCATATTTTTGAGATCTGAAAAGAAATGTAAATTTCTATAAACTGTCAGGTCTATGGGGGGAACCTTTCCAACAGGACTTGACTATAAGGTGTTACTCATTTCTAATTCCCTTGCCAAAATACGCAGACTTGAGCCCTCTTTGTTGTTTCCTGTGCTTTAATATAATTAGCATTAGTTATGCTGAAATATGAATCTTGGGGTCTCCAAAGCTTTGTAGAATTTTGCAAGACTCCTGCATAGATAATTGTGTCTTTTTATTTGTGCCTCTATGCCTTTAATTTGTATATATTAAAGCTCAGGATTTTGCTTCATTAAACTAGTTTTATTGTTTTTCTTGAAATATACACTTCTTGTTATCAAAACTACCCATAAAAAAAATAATGAGAACATTGTACTTCCCACACACATGGGTGAAAAAGGAAAGCTAACTGAGGACTACTTATTTTTTTCCCTTAAAAAGAAAATTTAAAGTAGCATTTTAGCTCTGAAAATATTGCAAGAATAATGCTGGTAACAAAAATCCAGAGCACCTTTTAAACATTTCATAAGGACATCAATGGGAAAAATAGCAACCTGTAGAGTAGAAGTTTCCAAGTAGTAAACAATTATTTGGTTGAACATGTAATGCTTTTATGCACACAGCTTATTTGGAGCAATGATTCAGCATTTCTGCTATTACTAAACTGTATCAAACTGATAGCCTTTTTTATTTCTCATAAACACTTTTTAAGGGCAGTATGATAGCGAGAGTTAAGCATATGCAGTGATAGAGTGCTCTCATCATATTACTTCAAGCTGCTATGGTTTATCGCTTTGCCTCAGAGAGCTTGCAAAGACAGCAAATCAAATCTGTTTTTAAATGCCTGTCTACCTCAGATTTGCTCTACAGTTCAGAGAAAAAAGATATTATTGACATATTATATTGCAGGCACAGTGCCAAAAACAGTGCAAAAAACAGTGGTATGTCTGTATGCAGGCAACATTTTGTGGTATATAGTGAGGACATCTTAAATTAAATTAGGAACGAGCAGTTATTACGTTATTAACCTGAACTCTCCATATTTTGAATAAACATTGCTTAGGAAGCTTATTTCCCAAAATGGTGGCATTTTTGAGATGTCTGTCTGCTGTGAGTCTTGTATGATAAAAGTTAACAACAGATTTCAACTTAGGTTGACAAAAGTAAGAATCATCTATTCAGGGTAAAACATCATGTAGACAAATAGCATACCTACCAAAGATTTATTTGCATTTTGAAAAGAAGAAAAATATATCACCTGATCCATGCCTATGCTATGAAATGCTATATTGAAATCACATTAATACTGTCGTCTTCCAACATGGGTGTACAAATGTTTAAAACCACTTAATAGCAAAGTTCTTTTACTTTGAAGGAGGTTATCACAAAGACAGACACCTTGCAGAAGTGCATGCTCATACTGAGAGACAGTGGATATCAATCAAAGCAAGAGATGTTGTAACTGTATACAAGGAAAACCTTCTACTGCATGAGGATAGTCAAGCAGTGGAGCAGGCTGCCTAGGGTTGTTATGGCTTCTACCATTGATGGCTTTTAGGATGCAACTGGATTAAGCCTTCAGTTAGCTACTCTGAGCTCATAGCTGGCCTTGTTCTGAGCAGGACACTGGAGCCCTACTATGAATTATTCTATGATGCCAGGAAGTTACTGGAAGGACTCACTGTCTTTGATGAAACCAGCCTCATTACCTCAAATGCATTATAGTCTTGTCACACATTTTAAGTCATCCATGTGTCCTCTGCAATTTCTCACCACTTTCAAGAGAACCAAAGTGCACATAAATCACATTTCAGGTGAGATACTTCCATGGCCACTGAAAAGTAGAGTATTTTTCAGGGATACCACTGAGCTTCATGTTAGGAATCTCCCTCACCAAAGTACAGCATATGGGACTAGATAACCAACTGAATGCTAGCACGAGAGGGTTCCTGAAGTTAAGAGTGCCGCCACTCTCCCTAACAGAGAGCTCTATAGAAAAAATGCTTCTGGACAGATTTTATCATACCAAGAGGCAGGCAAATCTTGCAGGTCAGAATCTGATAACTGCACTGCAAGTCAGTTACAATATTTAAAATATTGAAGAGTTCAGTACAGTAAACAAATCTAAGCAACCAGGTATCTATTTAACACACATACAATCCTATTTTAAAATAACCATGTTTTAGAGGTTATTCTGTGTAAAGAAAATGTTCCTAAATATTTGATCCAGAAGATGTACAAGGATGTATAAGAATGGAGTGGAAACATAGTGAAGAAAAATAAAAAAAAACAGAAAAAATCAATATTAGTTCACATGGTTAGTTAAAGTCTTTTAATTTTGAGAGAGGGAGATCAGAAAGTACCTACTAAGGTTGTATTCCTATAGCCCACAAACACAACACCACCACAGGTTACTGAAATATAAGAACTGAGACTTGTCAGGTTTGCTCTCTCATCTTGCCTTGACCTGTCTGCAGCTTTGCTTTTACTTGTTTAGTTCTACCACACTGTTATCTTCTAATGACCAGGTGCCTATACATACTTCTATGTCTGCTTAACTTCCTATGTTACAACCACGGATTTCATACAGATAGTAGTAACAAATTGGTATCCGGTGTAGAATTATGTATTTATGATTGCAAGGTGGTAATACAGTAGGCAGAAATACAGGCCTGGAAAAGGTCTTGAGAAATAGCAACACTGGATATGTGGATGACTAGAAGCATGGGGTGATGAGAGATGGAGCAACCCCAGTTAACAAGGAGACTCCAAGGGGTGAGGGTGGAGTGGGCAGTTAAAGAAAAACTGCAGAACAAAACAGGTTTAGGAATAACACAGAACAAAGAACAAGAGACCATATACATAAAAATGACCACAAGTGGATAATAGCAAAAGGAAGAAGCTATCAACACATTTCTCCCAACAAATGATGCACTGCTAACTATTGAGCAGTGTGCTCTTGCAGCTTAGAAAGCAAATGGTATCCTGGGCTTCATCATGAGAGGGGTGGCCAGCAGCGACAGGGAGGTGATTGTCCCTCTCTACTCTGCCCTTGTGAGGCCCCATCTGGAGTACTGTGCCCAGGTATGGAGCCCCCAGTACAATAAAGACAGAGAGCTATTGGAGAGGGTCCAGAGGAGGACCACAAAGATGATCAGGGGGCTGGAACACCTCCCCTGTCCCGTCCCTGGAGGTGTTCAAGGCCAGGTTAGATGGGGCCCTGGGCAACCTGGTCTAGTAAATGGGGAGGTTGGTGGCTCTGCCTGGCAGAGGGGTTGGAGATTCATGATCCTTGAGGTCCCTTCCAACCCAGGCCATTCTGTGATTGAACATAGTCCCCTTAAACTTAATGATAATACTGACCATAGGACCCAGAAAAGTGGTACTGGTGCAATGCCCATTCCACTAAGACAAGAGGTACATAGTACCAAGTGTATGTATGGATAAGATTTTTAAAAGGATTAGTATTATGAAGACTTTCTTTCCATTATCATACTACTCCATTTTTTTTAATAACAAATACAGAATAGTAATGATTATTTTTTTAGAGACTTCTAAGATTTTAATTACACTAAATTCATGGCTTTATGTATGTGTTCCCTTTCTGCCTGCAACAGGATCTTGAACATAAGAAGTTATATGAGTATCTATTGAGTTCTTCATAGTAGTAAAACCAGAAGCAGCTAACTTATTCTGCATGCATAGCAAATTCAGTGCAACGATTAGAACAGCTTTCATCTTATTCCAATAACTATGAATTAGAGATAAAAAAGGCATATCCCAGTTGAAGGAATAATGTTTTGTTCCTCCAGTTCCTCTGCAGATAAATGTGATTTTATTCAGCTGACCGCCAATGTTTTTGCAGTGAAACTGTGATTAATATGTTGCCCATATCATTTTAACATGCTGTGTAAAGGAGCTAGTATATAGTTACACATTCTTTCATCTATGCCTTCATCACTGTGCTGGTGAAGCTTTAGTCAGTTACTAGAAATAACATGGAACTCATAATTGTATTTTATTAATATGAACAGAGATTAGTCTATTCCTTTCTGTATCACCAATGAAAATGAACCACGCTAAATAAATACTTCACACACTTTCTACTTTGGATTACAAATTCAATTTAAATAAAACACTTACGTAGTCACAGTGAAATATAATCAATATGAATAATATATAGCGCCTCACCACAAGGATTTTTTAATTTAAGATATACTCATAACCAAAGTCATCAATGAGAAAGTGTTAAGCTGATTTCCTGAACCCATTATTTAGATTTGCTGTACTGAAGCTGTTCTACTTCACATTCACTTTCTGTGAGGAAGAATATAACTTTTTCCACTAATATTTAAGATGGAATTTAAAGAACAGAATTTTCTGGGAAGAAAACAGGTTAGGAGTTCTTCAGACACCAAACAGAGATGTCTTATGCTTGTGTCTTGTCTCCTTTGGTCTCCTACCAAAACACTTTCAAAACAGAAATAAAGCAGTACAAACATTTCTAAAAGATGCATGTCAGTGTAAACTCTCCATTCAGCATTACGTAGGGCATGAAAACAGTAAGAATGAGTCTGTCAGCCATAAAGTCTCTGATGCTCATTGCGTTCCAATTTAAACATCATTCACTAACTTCCCCATTACCAGCCTCTTCATTTACTGACAGCATCTTCCAAGAACATAAGAAAAGCTTTACTGGTTTAGATCAGTGTCCTTTCTCCTGCCTCAGGACACTCCGTTTAAAGACAGTGTCAGAGTCTGAACTCCACTGTTTCCCCTCATACTCTCCAGCAGCCACAGCGTTCGAGGGTACATTGATACATATTCAATTTAGTAAGCTCTACTTATGGATCTGTTGTCTTTGAATATGCAATGTCAATTTGAACTTCTTGATGAGAACAGCCGGTATTTAAATACTATTCCAGAAATAGTCTCCCCCTATCTGTGAGGTACTAAACATTACTCCTCTTTCTCACACCTATGTATCCTTTCCTAACTTTATTGTTCTGATTAAGTTTCAAACTTCTTCTTGAGGGTTTCTCAAACACAGACCTATATTTCTGCTCTGTATTTTGTAGAAAATAGGTTTTTATAAAATCCACAGTCAAGATATCAACTTCAAAGTGAGTTAAGGGTTGGTTACTCTGAATCTGACAATATATCTAACACACCTCTCACAAAACAGCCGAGATCCTTTACACAAAGACACCTGAATCATGACAGAGTATATATTCTGATTTCACCTCTATCTTAAGTACTGTGATTTTTTTTTTTTAAACCATATTTAATTTCTTCAAAAGGAAGGGAATTTAACATGTTAGGTCTCCTCTGAGGATGCCATTTTCAGCAAAGGGAAACTCATAATGAATGTTCATTAATGTTCTGTATCAGTTCATTAAAGCTGCTTGTTCATAAACATAGTACACATCTTTGATAAACATTTGGATTTGTTGTGCATGAACTGTTGATGAATAGTCATTAAACTGTCCCTAACTTTATTCATTATGAGTGCTTATTAATTTCTCATGAATTATTTTCAAATTCAGGCTGCCCTAGGAGTCATCCATAAACAAAGAACATAGTATGTATTAGTTAACAGAAATAAATTTTAAAAATCACATTTCTAATGATTAATGCATAGGAAGTGTACTTTGTTTTGCAACTTGAATCTAACAATTACAGAGAACTACAGAAAACTACGGCATAGTTTGGGAATACACATTAATTTATGGATCAGCTGACAGCTAAATTCAATCCATATTGCTGCACAGTAACACTAAACTTTGGGAGTATGTGTGTAACAATATTTATGTAATACATTGAATCCCTTCCATACTGAGGGGAATAACTTTATGCTCTGAGTAAAGATATGTAACACACACTTACACGCCTATGAAAGCAAAACCTGATGCTCAAAGAAAAAAAAAAAAACACATCAGGATTACACAACTTGATTTCCTTGTCCTCTGCACAGCTGCCATTATTTTAGTTTTTTTCCCCTGTCAGTTTCTAAAGCCTCCAGTATCAAGTAGCATTATATTATTTTGACTGTAAGACAGATCAGAAATTTATATATTGTATTTATATTATTTACTTTGTAGTGAGGCAATAATTTAGTCCTTGCAAAGCCCTGTGCTGTCACAGGTAACGGTTAGCACCCGGACAGCTCAGATGAATTTACACTATACTTACATGGCTTGTGTAGTCATCTCCATTGCACTGCGGCCACACCCATTATAAAGCTACTTTCGTTAAAGTTTTATTGTATTAACTAAACAATTAATATCGAAGGTTAGTTTACTAATGGATATTAGACAGTCTTCTATCTTAACTTCTTATTTTGACTGGTTAGCAGAGAATATTTTTCACAAATATTACAAACAGACTTTTTGTACTGTTTCCATTCAATGAAAGAAAGAAGTAACAGAAAGAGTACAATTAAAAAAATGTAGTAACCCACTGTATCGGTGTAATGCAATGGAAAGCACAGCAATGACAGCAAAGCAGCAAGGTCCCAGGCTACAGCAAATGAGGATTTGCTCAAATCTAACCACTATAGGGACAGAAATAAACAAAAGAAACTGCTTACCCTCAGAAGGCCTCAGGCATAGAGATCTCCACACAGAAAACCTTTCTTCTCCACCCAACCCTTAAATGAAGTCTTAAATGAAGCTCCACGCCCTACAGTCACACAGGTGCACTGCATGCACCTGAGCTCCCCTGGGTTGGCCCTGTCTTCCCCCTGTGTGCTCAATCACTTCTTCAAGCCCTGACTTAGCATTTCCACTACAATTAGTCTCACAGCAACTAATGCAATTGGAAAAAAAATCATGTTGGTTACTCATGATAAATGCTATAAAGAAAGTCAAGAAAGTTAAAAGGATGTGCAAGTAACTATTAAAAAATGTGTTTGTACATTGAACAGTTTCTGAATAACGGACAGAAGTAAGAGGTATGACAAAGAACACAATCAACATAAAGAGATCAGAAACAGAAAATGGTTTGCAGTTGCCCTGTCCCTGGAGTTGTTTAAGTCCAGGCTGGATGGGGACCTGGGCAATCTGATTTTGTACTTCATCTAGTAGCTGGCAATCCTGTCTGTGGCAGGGCGGCTGGAACTCGATGATCCTTGAGGTCCCTTCCAATTCAAGCCATTCTATGACTCATGAAATTCACTGTAACAAAACTCCAAATGAGATGAAACCTTTTAGGCCTTGTGGTCAGTATATTATAAGTACAATATTTCTTCTGACTTCACTCTTCTTACGTCTAGCAATACATTTGCGTAAGTAAATACTGGCTACGCTAGTAAATTTTCATCTATTCAGTAACATCAGTTTTTATTTCTCAATAGACTACTCAAAAGTCATTTAAAATAAATTAGACACAAAACGTACTCTTTTTTTATTTCCATGTTATAAAACTGGCAGTTAGTATTCCCCTTCCTTTCTTTAAGGACCCAACTCATTCACATAGAAAGGATGTAGAAAATTTTAGATAGACCCTCCCATGACCCATTCAGAGCCACATACATCTCAGATCTGATGCACAGAATATGCATTACCCATACTGACATTCAAAATCACAATCTACACATCCATTGGAGTCCCGTAAGACTAAGTAAAGTACAAGAAACTCAAATGTAGTTTGAGTTGATGCAGTTTAGCATCTAGTCAATAATACAGTAAAAAGGGGTGTTTACTCTCAGTATTTGAAGCAAAAATTGCCTTGCTGTTAACAGGAGTTAAGCTTGTACATCAAAAGGCAATATGAGTTAAACCTACTTAATTTAATAAATTAAGCATTTTGTAATTAATTATCTAAGAGTAATCAAAAGTGATAACTGCCTTTTTGTATGTAAGAAAGTAATTCAAGAAATAAGGCTCATTGAGCAAGAATTCCTCACGGATTCTTCTTCTGGAATAAGCTCATTTGGAAGAAATTATTAAAATGTACACATGTGGAAGTAGTAACTCTCAATAAAAGTTGTGAAAGAAGACTTAACAAATCACATTAAATACTTATAAAGGAAAAAAGTAGTACAATTTTTAACGCCTGAAGATTTTAAGAGCCAAGTCCTTCCACACTTGTGAGCTTTTCCCCCTGTATTACAAAATAAGCTGGAATATCTGCCAAGGCTCACAACACATTGCTTTCATCTGTTTCTGTCAAAAACTTGCACTGATTAAAAGAAACCTAAGCCTGATGAAGTCAATACACTCCCATGAAAAAGACTTTTTATTCTCTTGGTACAACTATAAAAAAAAGGAATTCAAATAAATGCAAAACAAAAATTACACTTAGAAGAATTTGCTAAAAGATAAACGCTAGTATCTGAAAACATACCTTCTGTACAGTAAAAACCAATGTTTGCTTAACTGTAGTAGTGAGTATTTGGTTTGTCCTTGCCCATTTATAAAGTACTTTAGACTCTTTGGCATCAGGCACTGAACATTCTTCAAAATCTTGCAAAATTTAGAATTGTCTCCTTTTCCATATTTTTAATCCTCCATCCTGAGAGGTGTTGTACCCCACACATGCATTCTGTAGTATGTAAGGATAATTACAGTAACAAAAGTAAAAGCCTGCTAGGAGAGGCAGGTTGCCCTACTGGACATTACTAGAAAAAATGAAGCTCTGGAAGTTCAGAAATAGACATTTGGTAGGAACACACTGGGTGTAATAACTTGACCACGAGGAGACATCTTCTTGGGACCATACGGGAGAAGGAGTGGCACTCCTAAACAAATGTCTCTTTAATGTCCCTGACTGCACTCAGAAACGTCCAGAGCTGTAGTGCCACACACATTTTTCACCCACCATTCTGGAGTAGCAGTCCTAACAGGGTTCATCATAAAGTGTGGTTACACTCTGTACTTTCTACAAGCACATGAAGAAAAGCCATTCTTGGTAATGGTAGCTCCATTGTTAATAACATCATCTTTAGTTAAATTCTAATCTGAAATTAATTTTTCTCCCCTGCAGTGTTTGTTTTCAGGTTTTAAGAGCCTAATCTTGAGGCCTGAATCACAATTGCGACCTTATCTCAGCAACTGACACCACACTATTAGAAGACAAATAACTAGAAAATTATCTGAATGATAGAAATGAACGTTTTGGCCCTTTTCTTTTTGAACAAAAAAATTATCTCAGTGACCAAATACAGATAAGATCACTCACACTGGCAATGAGTTCAGACACTGCAGTGATTTCCTAAAAAAAAAAAAAAACCAAAAAACTGTTGACACCTCAGTTAGCAGGTCATCCAGCTGAGATGGGAAGAAATAAAGGTTAACCTTCTACTGTATATGAGCGGATTGATGTACAGTGAGCGAATTGATGTACAGTGAGCGGTCTCCCTTTTTCAACCAATTTCCATCATGACTCTGAAGTGAGATAACTTTAGTACTTGAACACCAAATGAATTTCATGGAAATCTATCAAATAAACAGCTTGTTTATTAGATAATAATTTAAAATTGATATTTTCCAAGATTTATCATTTACTATCAAAAGGAAACTTATTATCCTAATTGCTCTTTATACTGAAATATTGAGCACTCCTCAAACATTCCACCTAGCCTAAGTTAATTGACAATTTGTCAACAATCTATATCAGAATTAATTAAATTATAAAATAACTGTTGCACAGGCGTTTTCCACTGTTCAGAGTACAAGAAACTGCTCGTATTCTCCAGACAATGGGAACACATCTATTACTCCTGCTTCCAGATCTGAAATGTATTTAGTTCCAGTTAGGAGAACACATTAATTCTACTTCAGCACATAGAGCAATATGCTAAAATCTTCACCCCCTTGAGAGTCTGAATATAGGCATTCAGACTTTTCAGATTTACTACTCTTCCAGACGCGCTATCTACTGGTCCAAATCAACCAGGATTTCTCTTTGTCTCTGTGCTATGAGTCAAGATGAACAGATTACTCAAAAATCTATGTTAACTGTTTCAAGAACAAAAAGAAATGTGAAAAATATTATCAGTTTAACTAACAATGTTCTAGAACAGCCACAAAGACCTGCATTCATCTACTCCAACAATGTTGTTATCTGATATAAAATTTCATGTCTGACATGTCAGTTAAGCATGAGGAAGATGTAGGAAAACTAAGAAAGGATTTCAGAGTGGAAAAGAAACAATAAAATGCACCTTATTGGGATCTGTTACAAAAATTAGGGACATAGGGACAGATAGGCACTAAACCACAGAATCACATGATCACGGGGATAGAAAGTATTTTGGGAGATAACCTAATCCAACTCCCCTGTGAAGGCATGTTCCCTATAGGAGGTTGCACAGGGAAGTACCCAGGCAGGTTTTGAGTAAGTCCAGAAGAGGAGACTCTACAACCTCAAATGGTAGCCTGTTCCAGTGCTCCGTCAACCTCAAAGTAAGCAAGGCTTTTATTACGTTCAGATGAAACCTTTTCTTCCCGTTTGTGCACATTACCCCCTTGTCCAGCCACTGGGCACCACTGAAAAGAGCCTTGTCCTATCCTTTTGACACCCACCCCAACTTGTAATCATTTCTTAAGGGGCTGCCCCTCATTAAATTTTTAAATTTATTGTTCGATCCAAAACTCATTAAAGAAAGACAGAAAACTCATACCCAGTGTGCAATTTAATAGTTGTGATATGCAGAGTGTTGTCATTGTATTGAAGTTCATGCTTGGCTAAGAAATGCAGATGTTGGTGGGTGCTCGTGCATAAGAGCATATGCTTATGCATATGCTTATTCTCACCAATACAACTGTCAAGTATCACCAATTCATCACAAACAAGGGTTGTAATACTTAGCCTTTAATAAGTTTCAAGTTAATGATGCTTATGTATTGTAGCTAGACAATATACAGACTTACTTATATAGTCACTCGAGTAAGAATTAAAGCCCCAAAATATCAAGATTATATTCACTGTAATGAAGTAAAAAAAAGTAAAACAGAAGTAGTCCACTGGCAGAACACACAGATGAAGCTTTGTCTCATAGTAAAATTTTTTCACATAAGTCATATATATTATTCTAACAAATATAATTTATTTAAAGGAGCAAGAGAAAAAAAAGTTTGTGGTTTTTTTTTTTGGACATACTGTCAATAATCTCTGCCAATAATCTTATGTGAGAACAGAAGAAAACACAACACTTCAGCTGGAAGATTAACTGAACTCAGGCTTTTAAAAATGTGCACAAAGTGACCGGTCAGAGATAACACTATATGGGGGTTGGACTCAATTAGCTCTGGAGGTTCCTTCCAATCTCTTCTGTTATTCTGTGATATCTGAGATACCCATGATATCTCAGAAATATTTTTAAAATATCAAGATTTCCTGATTCTGAAAACTTTTTCCAGACACTTTGGATAGCATATTCTGTGGAAGGAGGTAAAAACAAGTACAACTTCATCATATTTTATGTTTATTAATATACAAAAATAGTATTCTGCCATTATTACTGCTAATTATGTTCACAGCAAAGCTAAAACAGCCCTTAAGCAAGTTGGACTCACGTCAAGAAAGCAGGCTGTAATGATAGCTGCTTCTCCAGCAGGCTTTGGAGTCTCTCTCTTGATCTATTCATCTCAGTGAAAAATGATCAAACTTATTTAGGGAAGGAACTGTCACATACATCAACACTCTGATACCGATATCCTATAATATACCCTATAAGATGGGGTCTAACTTTAGCAGAGACAACTCAGTTGGTGAAAGTCAAGGGGGGACAGAGAAAATGTGACAGTCATTTCAATTCTTTGTAACTGCCAAATTTTACATTAAATGTGTAACTGCATAATAGAAGTCCTCTTTTTGTTTTGGTTTGAGTATACCAATGATTTCCATGACAGTAGAGACACTGGTCTGACACGTCTGTCTTTAAGTCCAATTCTTAAGTGATTCCTTTCTCCTCAACTAGATATTAGGTAAGCTGGGAATTAAAGATTCCTAGTAGATGACTCCTAACATCAGCATTGAAGATGCTATGCTGATGCCAAGGACTTATAGAGATCTATAAGCACTGGGCAGGAAAGAATGGTTTGTTTTGATGTTTGACCAAGTGCTGATACCTTCAGAAACCCTGGATGATTACAAAAGGCTAATGTTCAGAAATGCCTTGCAAGTTCACAACACAAAATCCATTAGAAGGTGAAAAACTTCTAAAGCACAGTTTTAAAATATTTTTCTTTTAAAAGCCAATGAAAGAGACATCTAGGCTTTCAGAACATTTCTCTTTAAACTACTCAACACATCTGTCTCCCATAACTTCAGTATCCAGACACGTTAGTCCAGATTCTACAGGGAGAAACTTAAAAGTTAACATTTATTTTAAACCACGTCATAAAGGCATAGATAAAGTAATTAGCACACGGTCATCCTGCATCCTGGACAAAACTGTACCAGTGTAAGTACCTAGTTCTCATCTTTGCTAGTAATATGTCCTATTTCTCTCTCAAATGCCATCTTTAAAATAAATTCAAACTTCTGTTTCTATCTTAACAGACACTTACATGTTAGAAGGAAGATTCATTCTTCAGCCAGTGGCCTCTCTTAGCAATTAGCGCATCTTCCAGCTACACTCTTCGCATTAGGGGCTACCTACCAGAATTAAGGAAGCATCTGAACAATGCTCTCAGAAATATGATTTGAATTTTGGATAGTCTTGTGCAGAGCTAGGAGTTGGACTCAAAGATCTTGAAGGTCTCTTCCAGCTCGGGATATTTACAATTTTACCTATTTCTTTGCTTTGCCAATCTCAGACATTACCTGCACACAACTTAATGTTAGATCAGGTGAAAAAAAAAAAAAAAATTAAACAGGTTGGTGCTTCTTTCTTATTCCTGTGGCTCCAGTTTACTGAGACCCAAAGGATCACATTCACATGTGAGCATGAGTCACCAGCTCAGAAGCATGGTAGAAATACCGATTACACTGTAAGCACATATAAGGTTTCTTCTCCCTTTTGTGAGTCCTTTGGTGGATAGTGAGCCCAGATCTGCAAGTAAAATGGTCACCGCACTCTGAACACTCTAATGATATTTTCTGCCTCTCATGCATCTTTTGGTGCCTAATTAGAGCTGAGTTGAAGTTGAAGACCTTCTCACACTGCGTGCATTTGTTAAGTGTTTTTGCAGTCTGGGTACACAGATGACTGACGAGGCTTGAGCTGCGGCTGAAACATCTCTTGCACACAGAGCACTCATAAGTACTCTGTCCTGGTGAAGGTCTCCCTGAGATCACATTGTCTTGGAAGTTTCCCACATTACAGCAACTCTTCCTAGCTACTGCTGTCTGTTTCTCCTCAAAGGCTGTTTGCAAACTGGCATTTTGAGACTTTTCACCCCCCTGACAACCTAGGTCATTGTTTTGGAAGATGTTTTCTCTTTGACTTCCTGATGACACCTTGTCCTCTTGTGCATGTACCAGCCCCTCCTGTTCATGATTCTCCACTTCCTTCTCAAGCCTAGCAGCCACTGAAGATTTAAAAACAAAAAAAAAACAAAAAAAAACAAACAAAAAAAAACCAAAAAAAAAAAAAAAGAGAAAAGAAGAAAAAGAAGAAAAAGAACTTCACTATTGTCTACAAACAGCAGATGTAACTCCTTACTACCTGCAATTTGGAGCTAAGAATTCTTAGCAGAGTAGTATGAAAATATGAAATAAATAAAATGTAACCAAAATGTGAGTTTTAACACCTTAGTGATAGAGAATCATTTACCCTCAATTCTCAGAATTTACAATTGCAGTGCAAGAAATTTAAATATGCATACATATATGAAATCCTAAACTGAATACAAGCTGTACAACTAAGACCACGAGTTTCATTGTGTTCAATATTACAAAAGGGGCAGAAATCCATTGTGGTCACTGTTTTCAAAGGCATTGGTATTATTTTTTATTTTCAAAGAAAGAACAGCAATCTTACCAATCTTTAAAAGACACAGGAGGACATTGTAACCATTAATTTGACCTCTTGCAATTGAGAGGCTTAAAAGGTTGAACTGAAATCAAATGAACATGTTCTGTTTCAAATAATAATTAAAAATTCAGCACATGGATTACTTACTATGCCGATACCCATATGCCTGAGATACGTAGCAAGCCAGACAACTTTCTACATTCTATTCTATAAAAATAATGTGACTTACAACCATCACGTCTGTTCCTTGAAAAGTCTTGACAGTCTTGCTTGGTAATGCCTTAGGACAAACACAAGGAAGAAAGTGGATTTTATCTAGTTATGTATGCAAATCCCCAGATTAATGCATTAATGCAGATTAATCTTTTATCTTTGTTAAAATCAAAAGCCTCTTGCTTTAAAGACAAAGATGGAAATCTGTCTCCATAATTTCTATTTTCATGTTCTTTTCTAGTAAGGTGCCAGACATGAAGTGGATTTTCTTGTACGAACACCTGAACCAACGTTATTAGAACTGCCAGATTCAGGAATGTTAAAAGATGAGACAACCAATGAGGCCATATTATTGCTAAATCCTGCACCTGAAGGATTTCTGGCCAATCCTCATTACTCTTCTCCCAGTTCTCCTGTATAAAAACCTACATGCTCCCATATTTTATATGCTTATTACCTAGATCCTTAAGGTGGTCTTCTGTAACAACTGTTAGCAGGTAGTATTTGATCTTTGATTCTTTGGTTTCTCCTTCCTCTTTCTGGGACAGTTCTTCAGGCTGCGGCCAGTTACGTCGAGAGCTAGAAGACTCACATAACTTCACAGGATCTACCATCTTTCACACAAGTCACTCTTCAACCTTGAAATGCTCTGTAACATGGAAATGAATGAAACACATCGCTGTAGAAGCAAGACCTTCAAATCAGAAGGAAAAGTTGTAACAGGCAAAATATTGTTTCATTCCAACACAAGGAATACATCCTGCTTGATCCTATGTAGCATTTCTTCAACTGAATCAGCACTAGAACATATGTCTTCTCTCAGTCTGCTGAATCAAATTTGAATTCAGTTTTCAGATTTTGATTCTAGTTCCTAGACCTATGGAGAGTCTTCAAGAGTCTATCTATGTATCTAAATAGTCTTAGAGAGTCTATCTATGTAAAGGTTTCTCAGCCAGTCCTTCCTTTCTCTGTCATCTTCATCCACATGCACTCTTGGACGAATCATATTGAGATTTTATTTCCAAATACTTCTAAGTT
>PPHD01014450.1:0-16688 GCA_002909625.1 Bambusicola thoracicus
GAGAGGAGAGGAGAGGAGGAATCCTTTAAAGCCCAATTATTAGACCACAAGTTCACAGTGTGTTAATCAAATCGAAAGGTCATTTTGTCCCCAGCTTCAATTCCAACTCCTTTTCAGTAATGGAAAGTCTTTCTGTGGTCATTACACTAACACAAAAGTAGAAACTATTATTTTCCAAAATAAGAGAGGCCATTTGGCACACAAATGTTAAATAGTATGTCCTGACTCTTCGATCATTCATCTCATACAACTTACTGCATCTTACCTGGAGAGGAAAGGCTCTTCTGGTAATGTGCTAGTGAAATAGTCTGACAGTGCATGTCAAAGCATAGTAAATCCTATATAAGTTTTACAGTCCTAGACAGTGTTTGTTTTACTCTTTTAAACAAATTTCATTTTAAATACCTATCTCTACTGGGGTAAGTTAAGAAACATTCATTATGATTGAAGATACTGGCTGAGTAAGTGTAACTTCTTTCTCAGTCCCTTAAGTTGTAAAATTGGAAATACAAAGGTTATTTAATTCTTCTGTAAAACAAACTATGTCAGTCCCCACATTCTGGGACTTTGACATTTGAGCAGATATCCCAGTAACCAGCAACTAGAAGTCCGGGCTTTGTGCAACAGCACATGTTGCATTTGCTGCTGCTAATGGGGTGAGGAAGGGAAGGTAGAAAAACCCCTCCTCTGAACCTCAAAAAAAAAGCCTCCTGAATTCTGTTTTGGCAGCTCGGAAAAAGAGTATGTAGCAGCTCTGAAATGGCACCAATTCAAAGGATATATTAAGAAGTGGAATAAAGGCCTGAAGCTTTCCAACAAAATGAGTTATAGCAGTTCAACATGAGTTCTGGGGTGTTATTCTACTCAACATAAAACTTCATTCCATCTAATTTTAAACTACTCAGTCACTGAGTTTCCGCTCAATTAAATAAGATAATTGGACATTATATTATTTTTATCTAAGGTATCTTACTTTAAAATTGCATAGCTTAGTGTTAAGAAAGGAGATTTTCCAGTCTCTTTTATCCATTGATAGCCTCCAGAATATGGGCCTCTCACATTCCTGCACAGGATTTTGAGACAAAGGAGAAGCCCTTGACTGAGGGACAGCACAGCCATCCTTGTGATCAGCTTAGAATTTCTACTGATATAAAACAAAAACTGAACTTCCAGTCTCAATTGTCCACAGTGTGCCACAAGTGTCATGAAGATGTTGGAAAGTTAAGTGATGAAAAAACCTCATTCCCTCTACTACCCGCTATTCTGGTAGAAGCTACTCGGTTACAAAGCACTTTTAGGACTTGTCTGCTTTCTGCCTGATTGCTTAAGACATCCAACTGGGTGCCTTGCATCTCCTTTCCTTTCTGTGGTCCCTAGTGACTCCAGTAAGATGAATAAATGTCACCAGAGGCTTGTATTTAATTTAGATTCTGCACTAAGTATGCTCTGCTACATCACAGTCCTATAAAAACGGTACTTGCTGAGTAACTGCACTGGTTTTTGGGTTTTGTTTTTTGTTCTTTGTTGTTTTTTAACACTGTTGCAACGTTTTCCCGGGGGTTTATAGGTCTTTGGGGCACTGAAACATGGAGCAACAGTTTCTTCTGCAGATGTAAACATGGATCTGAGTAAATAGTTAATTTATGGTGGTGTCACACCATTTGGCGGATGTTCCTGGTCATAAACAAGCTTTCTCCAACTTTCTAAACAAAAACAAAAACTGGATACTGACTTGTGCCAACATCCAAAATGCTAGCTTTCTTAAACAAAATTGGACCCAATTCATAAATCTGAGGCAGAATTCAAAAGGAAAGACTTTTAAATGTTGGTCTATTAGAATTATGACTATCCTACGCTCATATGAAAGATAAAAATGCAGAACATTATGATGTATGTGATGTTTTTATGCAGCACTTCTTTGTTTCCATTAAAAAGCAAAGAGACAGCTACTGTTTAATTGAAGAAACTGATGGAAAATCCTCATTGCTGTATAAACAGTGGTTTAGGCATACGAAGTGTTTATGCATCTGTGCATTTAGCTGAACACTAAGCTTTATCTAAACACAATTTAGGGCCTTCCTACTCCCATATATTTTCACTTTCTTTTTGAAAGCAGGAAATCTGTATCTTCTCATGCCTCAAAATGCAGAACAGAAAGAAAAAAACAATAGAGGGGTGGAGGAAGCTTATCATTTGTTTTACCTAACTCACCAGAGAACCTCAGTATATCACTCCTGTTGTGATTTCCCTTTAAAGTTTCTCTTCAACTTATTTTTTAACCTCATTTTCAAGGCAGACTTTGGTCTACCATCATAATAAAAGACCTCACAGTTTACCTCATCTAACTATTCCATTTTGGGATTAAAATCATTTGCTTATTTGGCGTTCTGGCACTCAGCTGCTTATCCAGACCTAAAGCTAAAGAAGAAAATGTCGTAGTCATGCAATTATAACCGGATGTTCTCATTTTAGTTCCCTTAGCTTTTAAGTCACATCAATAAAAATATATACATAAACCATTTTTTTTAAACGATGGCTTCCACTTCCGGTTCCATAGATTTCGCCTCTTTCAAGTTGATCTAGTCTCTGTTGAAAGTCTCAATACCGGCCCCTTCTCTCTTCATTCACTTCCATGACATAAGCCCTTCAAGCCCTTCAAAGGATAAAACTTGTCTTGCAGTTACTCTCATGGAATTCAGCTTTCCATTTCGTCAGCAAAACAAGTAGTTACAGACAAGCTGCAGACATAAAAAAAAATCACTGGTGCTTCCTTTTTGGATTGCACCAATGGTGGTCAGATAAGAAATTTAGATTACCCATCATCCTTCAACATATTAATGAGCATTAATTCACATGTATAGTAACATGCAAGACAAACAGGATCACTTGTGTGGATGGCCTTTTAATCAGATAAGAACTAATTCTGATTTGTTCTCATTTATTTTGCTTTGCTTTGGAGCCTTTTTCTGTCTGTTTGCTCCTACCTAAATTCTTCATTAGCTCTCAGAAAAGGGACACTATCAGGGCACTAATACGTGACCTTACTAAATTTGCAAAGGTAATAAATAAATACATACATTTTTATAATACTACTTGGAAAAGGCTAAACTTTAATTGACCACTGAAGAATACCTGCCTTGGGCAGGTAGGCTAATTCCCCAACTAAGATGACATTTGCTTGCTTCAAACAATTTGGAGAGCCGAGGAGCTCTTTCCTTGAATGGAAATGTATGCAAAATGGATAATGTCAGAGAAGCTTCCAAGACACAACTCTTCAGTATTAGTGTAGCGATGTTACTTAAAGGGCCCTTCTTATTGTACAAGACTCTGCATTATTACAAATGAAATTCTATGCCCCCAAGAGCTAATAATGCACCAAATACACTGCAGTTCACTTCTCTGTGACACTGAAAAAAATGCATTGTTCACTGCATATCAGCAATCGCCATCATTGGTATTATACCAAAGCAAGTTTTAAGGCAACACTGAGCAAAAAACTCACTGTTGCTATAACCTTCAACTTAGTCTCTTGATTTATTTAACTGTAAACAGCAGTTCATATCTTGAACAAGACTTCAATCCCTATTCAAATGATTTGCGATAGGAGCTTGCCAAATTTACATATACAATTGTATATTGCTTTGCATATAAATAGTATCCTCAAATTTTTGCATTTTAAATAACGGATCTGGACAAAAGGAGGATAAGGACGAGTCAGACTATACATGATTCAGCCAAAGTTATGCAGACAGGGTGATAGGACAATGTTCAGGTCTCCTCTCATGAGGTACAACATGACAATGCAGCTTGTTTCCCTCATTCAAAGTAGTCTTCTTAACTGGAACAATTCTGAAATTCCTTAGAGTATGCTTATGCAAAAACAAACAAACAAACAAAAACCCACAAGTATAATTTATCTCAAAGGCTGTGGTAATTGAAAGAATGATAGGAAAAAAAAACAAACTGTGAACTGTCCTCAGACTCATTTTCAGCAAAAGGCTGAGGAAGAAACGAGCTAAACTAAGAAGAAAAGGACAAAAAACATCATGAAACAATAGTATACACAGTTCTTAAATTTCATATGCCTTCATGAGAAGGTGAGACAACCTCTCATGGGAGCTGTCAAGAGATACTCAGATCCATTGAAGTACACAGTAATTCAGATGCTTCAATATCTGAAAATATGAGTTTTAGTGGGTATAAATCAGCATATATTCTACCTGACAAATTGTGAAGTGGGTATGAGCTATTCAATTTAAAAATGAATGATTTAATCAGATGAAGACGTCCTTACTCATAGACATCTGACCTGAACACCCAGAATTATATCTACAAAGTATGAATGCAAGCCACAATCACTCAAAAACTAGTTTCAGAGCGGAAGCAATTTCTGAAATTACAGAAGCATCATTGCACAAGCAAGATAGCAATTTATCACTAAGAGAGCTATTAAAAACAGACATTCATTTTTATGAAACTTACATCAGGTTGCCTAAGGACAAAATCACTTATAAGTATTTAGACTGTCATCTTCCTAAGCATACTTAGATGTTTTGAAATAGCCTTTCCACACATAAGATGTTTAAGGGAACCACATTCTTTTTTTAAACCTGGTAGAAGAATACACAGAGGAAAGTCATTCACTCAAATCCAGTTCTGAAAACCTGTTTACAAATAATGATCCCATAGAGCACTCACACAGGATATGAACAGTAAGTTGTTTTGCAACTCTCATCAGTGTGTGTGTGAAAAGAAAGAAGTGGTAGAAAGTGTTACTGCCTTTGTACCCATTTTTTTCCTAAGGAAAATGAACTTCAGTTACCCAGAAGGCTGTTCTGGATTAGCTATTTCTCTACAGCTTGTGCTAATATTGATCATCAAATTTGTCTTTCCCATTTTCAACTGGATATTACACAGAGATCCTCCTCTCAGACTCAAAACTTTGTGAATCATTATGAATACGATATCCTGGGATATCTCTACCCCTCTTTACTCAAAGCATTCAATATTTCTATGAAAGTAGTTTAGGAACCTGAAAGGCAATAATGTTGAGATGCCAAAAATGATGTTCAGCTCCTCATTTACTCTAAATCAATATGAAGAAAAATGTAGAGATGGTAATATTATATCCGGTACAAATCATCACTTGGACAAAGCATAGCTGACTCTAGACAGGACCAAACTACTTGTCTGAAATGCTTCCTTCTTTCCAAATGCCTTCCGCTTCACCCCCCCAACTCCTGATGTTAAGACGTGAAGGCAGATGCCCTTGTCACTGACTAGCCTCTGTGTATTCGCTTGCCTTGATTCTTGCTGTTTCTAACTCTCACTCCAGATGATGAAGATTATTCCCTGTCTTACCCGAAACAAAGCAGGCAGCGATGAGCAGAATTTGCTAACTGATGTAATGCATATGCACTTACTAAGTCACACGTCCTGAAAAAAGTTTGAGCTGATATATAAACACACAAGGAGTCTGCTTAGCATGAAGATTCACATGACATATTACTTTCCCTCTCTGCTCCGTGCACTGGTTCCCCCTTGAAGGAAGGAGTCCATCTCAAGGTCTCTACAGCTGTTTCCAGCCCTCCACAGAAATGGCTTTAGTAACCCAGCAACTTTTTCTCTCCAAGATGCTACCTTTCTAACACAACTGTGTTCCACTGAAACAATTACAAAATAGAAAAGTGTGAGAGGCTAGTAAATGCAGAGCCAGAACATTTTTCCCTACCAAGACTGAATCTCCATCCACATAAGAAATGCATGGCTCTAGCATTCATGTCTTACAAGGAGCAATTCAAAGTACTCCTAACTTTGATTTAATAAGCATAAACAAAAGCTGTACAGTGCGTACAGGAAGAAATTTATTCTTTTATGCAATATGAATATACAGAATTTGTGAGTAAGTCATCTGCAGGTTCTTGTAAGGCAGCTTAAAAATTATAACAAATACTATTTACTATTTTAGTTCAGCACACACAAAAAATGCTCAACAAACATAAGTAAAAATAGTAAACCAGCACTGAAAAACTGGCTACAGCCTTTGCTTTGAACAGCCCCTGAAATTTCATAATGCTAACCTGGAGCTTGCCCACCTCATTCCAAACTCATGTTTGTGTTATTAGATTCGTTCTCAGAAAAGAATATCTTGCTGATCAGATTTATACTGCAAACAGTAAAGCTCCAAGCATTTGACTTTTACAAAACTAGCTATCAAGTCAGAGGCAGAAGTTTCACCATTTTGAGTCCCAGGATTATTTAAAATTGTTCAAATATCCCATTTATTTTTTTATCTGGAAAAGAGATCTGTGTCTTCACTGCATTCTTTACAGTTTCAGAGATACCACATGAATGAACAGGGAGAAGGATCCTGCACATGCTCAGTAAAATGTAAAAACATCCTTTATAGCTGTCATATAACTAAAATTCCTTGAAGTTCATGTTATGTACAGCTAAGTGTTAAGTAGTATTCACATAATTGGAGAAAAAAATTAAAAAAAGATAAGACATGAACAGATTATCTATCTTCTACTTCATATTTAATTTCCACCAGATAGATCTGGAATACAGTATTCTCAGCAAATTCAGCTTTTATAGTCTGTCCTACTGTCTCTGATTTTTCTGACCATTTTGTTATTTATTCCTAATGATGAGATTAAGTCTGTGATGTATCAGGAACTAAACAGTTGTACCATTTCAACAAAAGGTCCTTTAAACAACTTCAAGCTACTAAAATCACATTTGCAAAATAATCTCTAAGCACTTCTTGAGAAAGTGAATGTATTCATTTCAGGCTGTTTTGGCAAATGTAATTTGGAAACTAATCTCAGTTTTATAAACAAAACATATATTTTGTAGGAATTGAACTGTCATACGGATGGCAGGCAGCTACAGGCCTTTCTTCTCCTCATTCTATTACTGACAGAAGCATGCGGGATTAAATGAAAGTCAGTAAATACAGGCAGTCAACTGAAGTACTGATGTCATTCTAGAAGCTTTCCAAATCATCTGGGATCTGGCACCACAGCAAGTGCCATACTCCTTCTGGTTTAGTTCTATGCCATCTTACCATAGGTGTTTTTATACCTCACCATCAATGGTGCAATCAATGGAGAAAACAAGAAAGGAAGAAGAACATCTCCATCGCACTCTCACAGGAAATGTGGTGGGGTAAACTCCTGGCTCAGGACTGTGTGTGGCAGAGTACATTGCTATGGCTCCACTAGGACTGTCTTTCCTTCTGTCCATTTCCCTTCTTACCATCAAGGAAGCCCAAGACACTTTAACACTACTCTTGGAGCGTACAAATATCAAGTCCACGGCAGGAAAGGGACAGATAGAGGAATGTCCCTTTAAGTCACTACTGGTAAAAACATGTTTTTGTTTTTGTTTTTTTATAAAGTTCATCTTAACTTATAAAACTTACTATATACACAAAGTGTCAGATGGAAATCCGAACACAGAGGTCAGAATAAGCATTTGGACAGGATACAGCCTATGTTTATGCTTGCGGTAATTACAAGAGTAGTTTCTACCTTATCGTGTGTTCAAAATTCAAAGTATTAAATTTGCTATCAATAAAAAGTGCGGTGGAATGTCAGCATAGGTCTGAAAATACGTTACTTAAAAGTCTGTGGATAGGAATAGAATAAATATTTTACTTATATGACTAAAGGCAAAAATATTACTTGCTGAGGATTCACATCTGAGATAGAATTTTCAGTGAGACTATAACAACACTGCTTCCCAAAAAGGACAAATTACTAATGTTAAACTCTTAACAAGCATCAAATGATTTAGAAACAAGCATAAGCAAGGGAATGGATAAAGTTATTTGGAAGGTTTTTCGACAGTTTTTATAAACAATGCTGTAACACTGCCCTATTTAAAAATTATTATTAGATTTTGCTGGGCCAGGGCTCCATCGCCAATGAAGAATCATTAAATTTCCCCCCACCCCTTCCCCAAAAAGAAAGTACCTTTTCTTCTATTATTGATTGTTTCTCTCATGAGATCTGCTTCCTTTAGCAGATTCTAGTATTTTTCATATCCACAGGCATTTGTACAAGTCAAAAGTCAGGTTTTATTAGGAATAAAGCTTAATGTTACTTTGCTGAAAATAACAGCAAACTTTAACTTGAATATTTTCCCTCATTTTTATGAAGAAATAAACTATCCTAGCTAAGAACCTAAAAATGACTTGCATAACCTAGCAACAACCATGCTAGCCTGTCACAAACGTAACTTCCAAAAACTGTTAGAGCAGTGGAAATACTTCAGCAGAGATCAACCAAAATGATTTAAGGACTCTCTAGTTCATCAAGGCTAATTTTTCCCACTGAAGAAAAGGCAAGGCTTACGGCACAGACTGTTGGGAAACAGAGGCTGCGATGAAATAAAAAACAGCTCAAGTATAAGGACAAAGCAGCTGCAAAGTTACATGTGAAAACACTTGGTGGTAAAGGAAGTTAAGGTGCAGAAAAGTACTCCGTGGCGTGAAACACCAGGAACAGCAAGGGGAGGAGTATCTGATTTAAAATGGGACTCAGAGAAGAGTGGAGGTCAGAAGCATGGCACAGGGCAAGCAGCAGCTGACTACATGGATGTCACAGACATCCTGGACTCTGTTTTCAAATTTCCTATGTCCCTATGAAACTGGCTTTCTTTAAGTAGTTTCCAAGGGCCTGCAATTCATTTCTTGGCTAAGTAAGCTCACTTTCACTGAAAACAGTGATCTGAGGTTTGTTTGAATTCCTGCTGTGTGGAAATCTACTGTACTCTCTAGCAGGTGTGAGAACACTGAGGCTCCTTCAGTTGCAGCTCATTTCCACTTACTAACTACTTTATCTCCGTGGATGAAGCAAAAGTGACTTTTGTGTTTCCTGGCAGTCTGCTGCTTCAAAGAACCTAATAGTGATTTGTTTATTTCAGAGGAAATGGAGACCAGTCAGTGATGACAGATTTATTGGTTAAATGGACATCACAAAAAAAATTTTCATGCAGTACAGGCTGGCTCTAACCACACTATGAGAACTCATAGTAAAGGGATGATGTGCATTCCAGAAATCCAGTCCTATTTAATCCACTCCACTCTAATCTGTACATTTATATAGCACCCTTCACACAACTTCCTAGAGCTCTGTACAGAAATGTAATAACAACTGTAGTGAAAAATATCCAGGTATATTAATGGCTTACATTTAGACTTGAAAAATACAGCAAAAGAAGCCAGACTTCAATATCTCCTGGCAATGAGTCAGTCTGTGACATGCAAAAAAACGCTTGGGTGTCCGATCTCTTCCAGTTCAGTTTTAGGGTATAAGTTCCTAGATCTTGGAGAGACAATTCACAATATGGCAATTCATAACAGCTTCTAGTGTTATGGAATGAGACGGTGGAGAATTTTACACCAGAGTAATAAAACAGGAAAATTGATATGCAACTTTGATGGGAGCCAAGATAAATTGGACAATATGAGTGATCAAACTCAGTCCAACAAGAAGGGAAGGCATAGGGTTTTCAGCAGCTGGTTCATTGGCAATGCATGAAGACTCAGAGAGCTGCACAGTCTCAATGTGAAAAATAAATAAATAAAATATTCTAGAACAAGATGCTACCAAACTTATGTTTCTATAGTCTTCAAATGCTAGCAGGATGTGGTATTTGCATCTGTCAAAGAAAGTAAAATAGATTTATGGATAGCATTTAGGAACCTATGTAGAAAATCCCAGATAACCTGACAACTACTCATTTTCTATAAGGGTGAGGAACATCGATCAAGGCAAGCACTGAGATCCAATCAGTCAGAAGGCAATTCCATTTGATCTGGATTCAATTTCATAAAAATGTCTGGCTGAGGTCGTGCATCAGCCAAACAAACACAGCATTTGGAAAGAAGCTGGAATATTTTTTGAGGCAGAGAAATATATCTGTACATCACCTCTATACATATGGTTCACTAATGCACATCTGCCGATAATTGGCTCAAAAAAAAAAAAAAATCAACAAAATGATAAAAATGTCCCTACTTAAAACGATAAAATAAAAAGTACTTTTCATTGTTCCAAGTCCCAGACATGCTCAAAAATAACTTGATTGCTCTTTCACCCAGCAATTAGTAACCACTCTGAGGGGACTCTGACAGGAATGAAACAAGTGGATCTACACAGGGACTCCTGTAAGGAATATAGTCAGGGTGATCTGTGCAAAATAATATATTTGCTTCTCAAAAGGAATGGTTTACATTGACAAGAACACTGTGCTGGCCTGTATCTGCTAACTTTCAGCACAGTGGACTGCTTGGGTGCTTCCATGAAAAATTCTTTCAGGCAAATTTGTACACAAAGTCTATGACAGAGCTGGAAATTCAACATTTTGATTTCTTTCCAACATCTTATTTCAAAGCCACATATCTTCTCTGCATTTGAGGTGCAGGGTAGCATGGTGGGCTGTTCATTAAAAATCTCTTTGAAGACTACTTACAGTCCTCTCATTTTAGTTATTATTTCTAAATTTAAAGAACTTGTAATATAAGAATGAAGTCCAAAGGATATTTTGAATAAGGTCCACTACACGCATAACACAATGGAAGTTCAAATGGCACTTTAACTGGGTGTATACAAAATTTACATAAAGAAGTTATGTAAACTTATTAAGAGCCAATATGTTTCACTGTAAGAAAGCACACTAGATGTTATGTTTGATAATGATTTAACCCAGTCTTGCAATTATGTATGTTATGATGATCCATGTGCTATGAACCTTGAAGAGTAAGCATGATGATTTGCAAGCATCCCATATATGACGGTTGCTCTGAAGGTAATGCCTCCTATGTTATTATGATGTCAGATGCAGATTTTGGTGGTGTGGCAGTAGAGGCTGAACCTTCTCGCCAACAATGTGTTCTGTTGCCATGAAAAAGATGGTAGCAGCAGGTGCCATGGAATTCCTCCATGTAGAAAAAATGGCACCTACTGACATTCACTGACCCTAGACGGACATTTATGGAGACCAAACAGTGAATGTGAGCACGGTGAATCAGTGAGTGGTGTGTTTTAACAGTGGTGACAGCAACATGAAAGACAAAAAACATTCCAGAGGGCTATGCAGATTTTTACAACCATGGCATGAGAGCTCTTGTTCTTTACTGGTGAAAATGCATAGCTAATGGTGGTGACTACATTGAAAAATAGTGTTTTGTAGCTGAGAATTTTCTTAATTGAATAAGTGTTACGATGCTCTTAGTATCTGTTGTAGTTTCCATGGAAACAAATAGGAGGTATTACTTTCAGAGCGACCAACATACTAGCCTCATGGGAAACTTTCTGTGACTGAGAGCTTACTGCATGGAAGAAAGTGCGCAGTCCTTGTTTTTCAAAGAATTCTACATTTTCCACGATTTTAAGCCTGAAGCATATGAACGCATGACCACACTGCATTTCTGAAAGTCCACAGCCTGGATGAACTCCTTGAAAATGTATTACCAAAATGTTAGATGCAGAGCAGTAGGTCTCCAGCATGAAAATAACGTGAGTAGGACATATTTTTAAAACTCAGAACAATCTGAAGGGGTCGCAGTCCTGCAATTTTCAGAATAGATCTCTTAACTACAAGCAAATGCTTGAAGGATACAGAAGAGGGACAATTCTGGAATAAAATGTTTACAGTTAAATTCTATAGTCAGGAAGAGATAGGCTGATGCCTAAAAGCTGCCTCAACACAAAAGGATCAGTTTTCAAGAAAGCTGCACACCCAACTGTTCCCATTTAGGCACCTAAATGAAGAACAATGGGGGCTGCTGGGTTCTGAGCTCTTTCAAGCATCTGGTCCAAATTTTTTCCTTCCATATGAATCAAAACAAATGTTTAGGCTACCAACTTTCCATTGCCCTTTCAGTTTAATGCCAGCTTTTCTAGCTTTTAAATTCCTTAGCATTATAAAAGGAATAAAACACCAACTTAGCAAACTGCCCAGTTAGGGACTATTTGCAATATTTATTTTTTTTTTATTAGTAGCAGATTTAAAGTTTTTATAAAGTCATTGTAAAAATGTATCTTTCAAAACAATACCTTTTGGATCAAGATTTTTTTTTTTAATACTTTTAAAAAAATATAAGTCCATGTTTCTTGGCTAGCAAAAAGTGGTCACAGATTGGCTCGTAGGTTTGAAGACAGTACAGATTGAAAATCAGCTTAAAACGAAACACAGTGGCAGAAACTATCAGAAAATTACCAACTAATTATGTAAGAAAACAAAAGAGAGATCACATCACAATGTGGCAGTAGAACATAAGCTGATGTGTGATGTGCCATATATGCTAAGAGGAGTTTAAAGACTTCACAATTCCTATTGCTCAGGGCAACTGTGTTTGTCCTACAGTGCTGCAGTGGTTAATGCAGGAGCTGCAATACTCCTCAAGAGCCTGGGATGCATTATTGTGCTTGGGCCCTGATACATTCTAAGATGGGTGAAAGCTACGCTAGCTAGTTATAAAACTGTATTAAATGTTTGAGGGTAATTCGAACAGACAGACAGGCAAATATAACTAAGTGGCAGTGCCACGGGTCTGCAGATACAACAAATGACATAAGAAATGCCCAGCATTACCTCAAACTAAACCTGGGAGGGCAAAGGGCCATTCCCAGTCTCCTTCCCACCATGGGAAACCTGCAGAGATGAGTAAATCCAAACATTTTGGGAAAGATTTTGTGAAACAGATATTTTTCAAGCCTATTACATTGAATACTGAAACCTTCAACACTTTCAGGGAGCGTCGTGAATAGGCAGACAGCTGGACAAAAGCAAAGAACAACTGGATATCTCATTTCAATTTTAGAACAGACATAGCAGTAAAGGAAACAGCGACCAGTGAAAACAAAACCACAGATGGAAATTTTGTCTTTTTTTTTTCTTTTTTGTCTAAAATGAAAGCTGACTCAAGAAGCATGTAAACAAAGTTGGCAGGAAGCATCTTTACTAATTTATATGAGCTAATTTAATAAAATTTGGGGGAAGAAAAAAGGATAAAGTCAATTTTCAGCTTTCTCACATGTAATGAATATTTTCCTCAGTTCTTCTTTTCTAAACTATATTCAGATTTAATGCTTCTACTGCTTTCTGACTCTTAAATAATTTTTTGGTGATACTGTGCTAAACAGCCATTATGCCAAAGTTCCCCCGATCTTAATTTGTAGAAAGAATGACCATTAAGAAAAGAAACCAAACAGTCTGCAGTGAGTAACTCAAAGATAAGAACAAAGATTTGCCCCAGACTAACTAATCCTGTGTACAAGGATGCGTGAGAAATGCCTCCTAATGCTAGACAATGAAAAGCAAGGAGGAATTACTTAAGATTGTCTTAGAGAGGGAGACAAGGCTCAGGAAAAGAAAGTTTGGAGTATTTTTAGATGAGTATCAGGCCAAAATTCCTGCAAGTGAGATTTATTACACCATGGAGTCTGTTTCCTGAGACTGCTAATGAAGGCAAGCTATTTTTTAAAGTCCAAATGAGCATTTGATAAATTAGTACCACACTCACGAACCATACACATAACCCGCATTGTCATACTGACTCGAAAGAAATCAACCCACACTCAACCCTTTTAGTCACCACTACTTCACTCCATCTGTCACTCATCAGTAAAAGAATATAAATATGGATTTCTGTTTGGGGGGTGGGAGTACTGACAGGATTCCTATAGGTAAATGATATGCAACTTTTTCCTTTTTTTTTTTTTTTCAGGATTTTCTTTCCTTCTTTTTATACATTTTTATAAGGTGTTCCCTGTTCTTCTAATCATTTTTAGGTCCTCATAGCTATAAAGTTCTTGTGATTAATTCTCTGTAGTTCAGACCCCATCCACTGTACCATTCTACCATCTTCCGCATTCATTTCACTATAAATAAGGGCATACTTAATGGACACTTCATCCTTAAAGGAACTGTAGTTCTTTTAATTCTTGGACCAGAGAAAGCTTAGCCTGGCTTGGAGAGACACAAGCAAAGGGAGGGGAAGAGAGGGGAGAAAAAGGTTGTTTTCTCCCTTCTGTGAAGGCTGGAAGTGAAGTGAGGAGAGTAGTGATGAAAGTCGGTATGATTACGACAAAAAAAAAAGCTTTCGGCTATGACAGTTTTGCACCATTTCCTGGAAGGGGGCAGCCTCTTGATCCTTTTTAATATCCTTATTAGTCTCCAGTTCAAGAAGCGTGTGCGAGGACATGTTTAACTCCCACTGAAGTCAATGGTTCCTAAGCATATGCTCAATTTTTTTCACAAATCAGGACTTTAATCTGTTCCTTATGTACATTTAGGATTACAGAGAAGTCTTCTGTTTTTGAAGTTGCTGGAAACATCAGCTTGATGATGGGTGGTGGGGGAAGGGAGCAGGACTCCATCACTTTCTGAAGTCTGCAACTTTCTTGTTTAATTTTTTTTCTAATTTTGATCAGACAAGTATCTATTCACCAATTTTTCAAAGTGTTCTCATACACCATCTATTAGATGCTGATGTGTGCTGAAGAAATGTGAGTTGCTGACACAATAGCCTTGTAGGATATAAAAGTCACAAATGTTAAGGTTGGTGTCTCATTCCTCCCTCCCTCCCCCCCCTGCCTTTCTATAAATTTGATAGAATTCTTACCAAAAATCAAAGAGCTTTATCCCTAGCAAGGGGAAAGAAAAGTTGAGACGAAAGCTGTAAAACTGTCTCCATACTATGCTGTAAATGCACCTCAGTTCTGGCATTTCATGATTTTGGCTATTTCAGTCCTGGAACGGAATCCTCTCCACTGAGCTGGATGGTTGCGCCAAACTGTATGGTGATATTTGTGATATGGATAAAGGCCCACTGGAGACTAGCCGGAAAGCAGCCAACCTCATGATCTGATCCTCATGTGAATTTATGCCTCCAGAGCTCAGATTTAATATATTCTGTAATTTTATCTTGCACTCTATTTGCAGATATTACACTGAAAAGTTCTAGATATTGAAAGTAACAGCAAAATTGCCAAGCCCAAGCATTCAAAAACTATCAGCAACACTTCTGTACCTTCTCTTTTCTTTCCCTGCTTACAGCTCCTTCAACCTCCCCAAACTGTCTTAGAAACACATTTAGGAATAAAACAATGCACTGTAACCAAGTGTTGGTCCAATCAAATCCAGTGGTGTATCCCAGGTCCTCATTTCCTGTTATTTTAGATTCAATACACACATACATGCACACACACATAACAAATGCATATGTGTGAAATACATCAATGGAATAAAAAGCTGTTTTACCTCTTTCAGGACTTTTCTTACAGGAAACTAACGTGAAATGACAAATTGCCAGTGCTATTTAAAGAGTTTACAGGCCACATCAAAATGAGACTTTATTTCTTTGAAGCATGTTCCTTCTGGCAAAAGTAATTATTACCTAAAATTTTGGAATTAAATATTGCATTTTAAGGAGGCCAAAATCTTTTATTTTTTTCACCCAGTTGGCTTAGTTTCCCCTTTTTATAAACGGTTCTGTTAACACTGGGTACATCACTGGCATGAAATATTAACCACTGGTATTGCAGTGCCTGGGTCACACTTGATTTCTGCTACAGTTGTTTACAGAATCTGCTCTGTGGTGTGCATCCTTATTAAGTTAAAATCTCAAGAAGAGAGAACACGAAGTATCTTTTTTGATTGATTGTTTGTTTTGTTAGCTGTCAGTTAATCAAAGTACGTTCCTACTAAAAAAAAAATTGATGATTTGGGACTAATGAGGTAATGACAGAATGTGACTTCTGGACATTTCTTTCATGAATGTGAGCTGTACCAGCAAAAGAGAGAAGTGTGAATGTACAGGGGAAGAAAATGCTTAGGACAGTACAAAGAAAACATTTAAGCAGATAAGAGAACAGATGCACTGTCTGAGATGGAGTTGGGCAAAGCTTTTTGGAGAAATAACAGTTTAGATCTAAGTGGATAGATAAACTGGTACCAGAAGAAGGATTCTAGGAAAGGAATTTGAGAAGGGTATGAATAAAGGTAGGATCGCTTGATTAGTTTGGGATTTTTTTTTGGTTGGGACAGAGCAGGACTCAAAAGACCACTGTAGCAGAAAAACTGGATTTGATTTCTGCTGAGTGGTGTAGGAGTCATTTGCAAAACAATCTGAAAATATGTAGGAGAAAGAGAAGATTTTTTAAAAAACAACAACTACCAACCTCAAGGGGCCAATTATCCATAGCTCTTACCCTGTTGAGAACAAGAAGCAGAATGGGGTTCCATCCTGTACTGAGGAAATCAAGAGCAGTTTTGCCCCTGTAAAAAAAGTATTTTTTGATGGCCCCCAGATCTGGTTTGTGAGCACTTTTCCTACATCTGCGCATTCTTGCACTAGAAGGAAAAGAAATGCTGTCCTCCTTTACAAAGAAACAAGCTTTATCTGCACAAAGCTACCTCCTAGGCTTTGTAGAGATCAGAAGACATTAAATGTAATGGTAGTGAGAGTACAAGGGAAGACTAGCGAGACCCCTTTTTTCTGCTTGTGCAATACACTACGTGCATTTCCTGGCACTAATTCAGTCCACCTTCTCCCAAAGTTGCAAAAACGCACTTGCAGAGGTATTCATGGACCATGTACCCCCAAATAAATCCTGAAAAAGCAAGGCACCATGCACATTCATATGAATGCCTCAGTTAAGAGCAGTATTTCT
>PPHD01014451.1:0-16686 GCA_002909625.1 Bambusicola thoracicus
GGAGAAGACTGTTAGGAAGAGACTCCAGAGAATGTTACAAGATTTGGCAGCTTTTCAACCTACACAATCCCAATATCAGATGTTCCCAGACACTGTATTTACTGCACTGTATCTGATAACCATTTTAAATAATTGCAAGACTGTCTTTGGATCCCCCTACATGTCTGGGAGTTGAATGCAGGAACCCCTTACTGTATGGAGCAGCAAAACTGGTATATGCTTCACTTCTGCTTGTTACTGGTTGTATGTCTCCCACATGCTGAAAGTCCTTCACTGGAAGTCCTGCATAACAGTTTAACTCATGGTGTATTCATTTCCATACTGTGAAATCCCAACATTTTTACTGGTTAAAATGCCTTGTTCTGTTTAAAGGATTTACAAGACTTAACTCAAAAATGCACCTTATCTTGACTAACTAAATCTCTTGACTAAGTGGTGCTGAATATCTTGCGTAGTCAGCAATAATCTCAATTTAATTCATTTGAAATATCTGATGAATTGTTTTAGTAACTGGTATTTTCAAATCATTTTAATTATATTTCAAATTGGAATTTTTATAGTTTTTTTTCTTTTAAATTTAATTAATTTCCTGATCAGTATTAGCTGAAAACACAAGTCAACCAGCTAGACAAACTAAATATCATTTTTTTTCATATTACCTATACACACATAATTCATATTTCTGTCCTCCTTTCTAAAAGAAGGTGGAAGTAATCCTAAGAACCTGAACAATTTTTGTTGCTTTAAGAGAGAGAGAAAAAAACATTTTTATGTTTACATAAATTTGACACAAATTTAGGCTAAAGACAGTAGCAAAGACAGTTATTAGGTGTTTACTGAGCCTAAGAGTTTTGGGGAAAGTAGCAGAAGATGAAGTAGCCTTTCATAGAATTGTAGAATGGTTTGAGTTGGAAGGGACCTTAAAGACCATCCCTGCTGAGGGCAGAGACACCTCCCACTAGCTCAGGATGCCTAGTGCCCCTTCCAACCTGGCTTTGAATGCCTCCAAGGATAAGGCCTCCACAACTTCTCTGGCAACATGTTCCAATGCCTCACGAGCTCATACAACACCCGCCGAAACGGAATTAAGTTTTGTCCACAGTTTTCAGTAGTGAAATTCCCTTTCTTTGCTTCCATACTCCAGCCCTTTATAGTTAATCTGAATAAAATTTTAAGGGTTGTATTTTTTTTGTTTTTAACAAAATATCAGACTACAAAATGTTACATATTTTGCTTTTTGTATATGGAATGCAATAGAGTGTTGAGAGACTGAAAAAAAAAAAAAAGTATGTTATTAGCAAAAAGGTTATCTAGCAATTTACAGGATCCAACTAGATTGCACCCTTACTGTCCAACAACTTTTCATATTGGCCCCTTTGTCAGCAGCAAATGAGTTTTTTATACTTGCTGCTTTCTCTGTAGGTTTCCTATTCTCCCTCACTTGAAGCAATCAACAGTTGTGATTACTTCAAGTGAGGAAAATTAAGCTGATGCTGTGTACGCATAGATACAGGAAACAACTCCTTTCATGTATTAGTGGGGAAAAAAAAACCAAAAAAAAAAAAACAGTATTTTGTTGTTATTCAGTGATTGTGTTCAGCAAGTGGAGGTTTTTAAGCTAAGCCATCAGTGGTGCCGACAATGGGAGGCACTCAGAATAAGTCTGTCCTCTGTCTGAAAACCTATGGTCACCCTCTGCAGTGACATTCTCTTGGTAACCACAGGAGCCTTTCCCCTTCCCTGACCACCATGAAGGCAGTATCTTTCAGTGTAAGGGCAGTGGTCTAATGGAACTTCACCACTATGATTGCTGCCAAATGCAGCTCAATTGCGGATGAATAGAAATAAAGAAGAAGGTTATTCACCCTTCAGACCTTCTGTCAACAAAAACGGTCTGGCTGTCTAGAGCAGTGGCCGGTAAGAATCTGAGTGAGGATGTTGCACCATAACACCTTGGATCAGAAAACACAGGAGATGTAGAGGAAGTTTTGCTTCCAACTAGTGTAACTGAAACTTAAAGACCTCACCATAAAAGCAGTTGTGTTGGTACAGGCCAAAGATGTAGCTAACCTAATACTTTTTCTTTAACTGTAAGATGTAAGCAGACACTCATGGAAAAAAACTGAGAACAGAACAAGCACGTATGATATTTCCCGTGATTTCTCTTTTTGTGATTGCTTTCAGCTCAGAGCATTTACTGAACCTTGTGCATCGTCTTTTTAGTGAATTTCCATTTTTCTTCAACTATTTTTTCAGTCTTTCCTTTAAGACAGGTAAATCTTTCTGCATATTCAAGATCCTCCGAGAATAAGAAGTTCTACAGGTTTACTACCTGTTGCAGTAACCACCACTTTTGTCTGATTTGAATCCCATGATCTTTGCTTAATAACTCTAGCTCATCTATTGCCCCATCCCTCAGTACCAGCACTCCACTACTGTGTCGTTTTGGAGCAGTGTACTGAACAGGCTCTCGTTTTTTGCAAGGTATGCCTAACAGAGGTGGCATTATTCAGTACAGAATAGTAAGGCCCATGAACTTTGCACTTTCTTCCAAAATAGTTTTCTTGCATCTGTCTATCTCAGTTTCAGACCTGTTAAATCGAAATATTTTGTTACTTTAAGACAGACTTATGAGGAGCACTTTACAATATAAGTGATAACCTGTGCAATCTGTTTCCAGGGTGAAATTCTTGATCATAACCTAGAGACATGCAGACATGCATGAGCTTAGACACACAGAGAAACCCAAGAAGACCAGCAGGGCTGGTGAGTAGGGCACTCTGCTGGGGCTATGAGAGACATACGCTCAGCTCCTTTTACAAATAAAAGGTCTTCTACCATGTCAGTGTCCTACCTACTAGGCAATAGCAGATTCTCTAGAAAAGACCATCATGGATCTTCAACTTCCCTTTTTCTCTTGGAAAAACGCATAGTACCAGGAAAGTTCATTCAGTCTCAGAAATTATCAGAAGCCCACAAAAATATTTATAACCTCATAAACGAACTATCTGAGTAGCCATCAGACTTTTGCTTTGGAAGAACGAGCCACTTGCTTTTGCCTTCTGCCGTGTTAGAGGGGTACGATTAATTGTCTCTGGTTTGGCTAGTGCACTAGGTGGCGATAGAGAGTCACCGTCGTCTGTGTTCAGTCTGAATACTTGCGCCAGTAAACTACGGATTAGCAAAATTATAAACCTATAGGTAACAAATCTCAAGACTTTATTAAGTTAAGAGCACAGCATTAAAAGATTTTTTGAACCTGGATTTCATGACAGCAAACTCAGAACAAATAGCAGTGCTTCCACATCTAACCAAACTGAAAAACCGAAAGATTTGCTCACTAAGGTATACATATATCATGCTGCTAAGCATGCCAAAGTCACAATCTCAGAAACATTAAAAAACAGTACAGTTCAGGTGCCCTGTTCAGCAACACTACATTGAATGGATGTCAGGGGATGTTCTTTACAGAGAGAGTGGTGAGGTGCTGAAACAGGCTGCCCAGAGAGGCTGTGGATGCTCCATTCCTGGTGTTCAAGGCCAGGTTGGATCAGGTCCTGGGCAACTTGGTCTAGTATCAGTCATGGAGGTTGTTGGCCCTGCCTGTGGTTGGGGGATTGGAACTTGATGAACCCTGGTGTCGCTTCCAACCCGAGCCATTCTATGATTCTATGATACCTGAGACCTACAGCCTAAAATTCAGCTCCTGAAAGTGTAGCTTTCAGCTTCAATTCCTAGTTGCACATGTAGGCCAGAAGACCAGATCTGTCCCAGTCCAGAAGTCACTAAGCTACAGTCTCAGGCTACCTTTTACATTAAGATCTTCTAGTCCTGTGAATCCTGTATATTTTGCATTGGAGTACAGTTTAAGAAAGGGATGTACAAAACATTCTTCACTAAAATATCACAAAGTGAGGTATTTGTATCATTTTATCTTAAAATGAGAAATGACTCTTATCTTCTTCTGTTAATTTCATGGTGCTTTCATCCAGAAAGTGGATGAGTAGGGTGTAAGCCCTATTTAGTCTGTACTCCAGACTTCTCTTTGAAAACTGACAGGAACTGAGACTTCTGATTTTCAAGGGTGTCTAGGCCTGAATTTCTTCTGAACAGAAAGCTCTCTCAAAGCCAATAGGGAGGCTCACAAGAAAAAGATAACTTCTACAATAAATATTCCCTTTATGCTCTGTGTATAGTACTTCCAGTGATGGTAGATACTTTCCCTTAAACGTAGCATGGAATAACTCAAATTCACAAAACTCACCAAATATTTTGTACAATTTCATAGATTCATACATTCCTAAAAAGAAATAATCGGAATGTTTAATAGGCCAAAGATTTAGCATCAATTCATCGTTTATGGTACTGTTTTTTTTCCAGAGTCTCCAAAATGCCTCCATTCCAGCAAAAACTTAGCACCTGTCCCTTTCTATTACATCTATCTGCTGTGTATCCCAGAAGTGTCTGAAATTATGAAACAAAACAGCAAAGGAGTTTGTCACTGCTTTTAAACAGCTATATTCAATGAAAGCCAAAATCCATCTGGCAGTCTCTTGTAGCGTTGTGTTAAACCTTCTGTTAGTAACACATTGCTGAACATTAGATTACACTAGTATGTGTCATCAAAGAATACCCAAAGTTCTTGCTTGTAGTGTCACAGGGAATCCAAATGTCAGCATGTGAAAGACTTAATTCTCTGCTCCACCTGCTACTAGTGACCACTTCTGCTGGCTTCCCACTGACATGAATGGATTAACATCTGAATTATTCTGTCAGGACATGTTCAGTTCAGTGGATGAAGGTCTGTCTGAATGGCTGGGCCCAAAGGGTAGTTGTGAATTGCATTCAATTGAGGGCTGGTCATCTGTGGAGTTCCCCAGGCCTTTAGTGTTATTTAACATTTTTGTCAATGGTATGGACGAGGGGATCAAGTGCACCCTTGTTCAGTTTGTGGATGATACCTCATTATTCAAGAGTGTTGATCTGCTTGAGGGTATGAAGATTTTGGAGAGGGATATTTATAAGCTGTAGCGATGTGCTGTGTCCAGTTGTGTAGTGTTCAACATGGCTAAATGGTGCAGCACTTGGGTCCCAACCACCCCATGCAGAACTATAGGCTCAGGGCAGAGTGACTGGAAAGTTGTCTGGCAGAAGAGGACCTTGTGGTGCTGGTTAGATGTATGAACACAAGCCAGCACTGTGCCCAGTTTGCTAAAGAGGCCAATAGCAGTCTGGTCTGCATCAGAAATAGTGTGGCCAGAAGGACAGGACTGTCACATACTCTGCACTGACAAGGCTCCACCTCAAGTGCTGTATTGAGTTTTGGCCCCCTCACTACAAACAGAATTGGAATTGCTGGAATGCATTCAGAAAAGAGTAATGTAGCTGGGAAAAGAACTAGAAAACAAAAGTTATGAGGAGCAGCTGAGGGAAGCGGGCTTGTTTAGGCTGGAGAGGAGAAGGCTGAGGAGAGACCTCATTGCTCCCTACAGCAACCTAAAGGGAGGTTGCAGTGAGTAGGGTGGTGGTCTCTTTTCTCAGGTGACAATTATAGGATGCAAGGAAATGGTCTCAAATTGTGCCAGGAGAGGTTTAGACTGGATATTTGGGAGAATTTCATAATGGAGAGGGTGATTAGGCGTTGGAACAGGTTGCCCAGAAAAGTGGGCATTCCCTGGACATTTTAAGACATGTGTGGACATGGAACTAAGGGGCACAGTTTAGTGATGGGACTTGGTAGAGCAGGCTCATTGTTGGACTTGATCTCGAATGTCTTTTCTAACTTGAATTATTCTATGATTATATGATTTATTCTTCCTAATGGATCATGAGAAAAAATAGACTGGACACAGGTGCTTTTAATCAGATTAAAAGGATCTCTATTTAAACCAACAGTGAAAACCTGAAGGAGCTTAAATACTTTTAAAAAATAATAATCAAAGAATCCTAAAGTAAAGAAAAATTTAAAAAGACAGCGAGGAATGTGAGACTTTCACATGCTGTTAATATACTCCAGTTTTACTTGCTTGACACTAGCCATGTGATGCTCTCACTTCTGTGGTTTCTTATGTCCCAGATCAGCACCTGGCAATCCAAGGTTATTATATAGCTGCAGTATCTCTCTCTCATGAACAACAGAGAATTAAGTCATGGTGCACGGTTAACACTCAATTCCACTTCCATTTTTCTTCAGCTAGGATATAAGAAGCATCAACCTTTCCCTGGGGGCAGGTAATACCTCCCTGCCTGCTCTTTGAGCCAAATAAGCTCAGGCAATCTGGAAATAGAAACAGAAAGCTACCCAATCTTTATTTCTGGCTACCTACGTGGTGCCAGTTCTTCAGTCTCCCCACAGTCATGTTTTACTTTCCACATTAAAAAGCAAACTTTGGGAAGACTGGTTTCCTATCTTTCTCCCCTCAAGCCAACCCTGAAATGAGCTGCAAGAAGTATAGAAATTACAACTCTCTGGGAAATTCTGATTGGTCAGAAAAATGTAGGTGTCACTGGCAGCATCAAGAACCAGCAATGTAGACCAGGTCTTTCATTTCAAAGCCACAACCTGGACATTCAACAGAAGTTCTGACTATCTCATTTGTACAATCCTTCCAGAAAATGTACCAAAAATAACTGAAATTTCTGGAAGGATTATCAGCTAAAGATATAATAAAGATCCACATATGCTCACATTTAACAAAAGAGCTCCAGGAGTGGGACCAGATACACAGTTCCATCACAGTAGTCATCTGTTTTGCAAAAATCCTGAACTCTGAAATGCAAAACTTATACCTCATGCCTTAGTTCATCACTCCGAATGGTCTTTAGAAGAATCTATGGTTTAAATGATTTGCCTGAGCAGTTTGGCCCTTAGTTTTAGTCTTAGAGCTATTCTCATATATTTGTGAGCGAAGACATAGGCACATTAAGTCATTTTTATACCAATTTGCTCTTATTTGAGTATGTTCTGTTTTATCTGGTCCAGACCTTGAGACTCCTCCAATATCTGGAGCTCGGAAATTATTTAGACTTGGACCTAAAAAGATGCTCTACAGAAGTTCCATGCAACAAAGTTGCATAGTTTTTATTACAAATAACTAGTCATGAACATGTTTGAGAAGGGATAGTCATCTTGGCTGAAAGACTGTTTATTTCTTTTGCATATGCCTTTTTGATCTCCATCCATGTTGATGTAGACTCAAACAACAGATCAAACCAGATATTTGATGTAATGAATCCTGGCTTAACATGCTTTGGGATTAGCATACTGCTATTTCTCTTTGAAAGATCAGTTCATTTAAAACTTGTAGGAGCTATGAAAGTTCAGACTTGGTTGGGTGTTCTCTTTTTTTACATCCAAATATAATTCTAGTATTTGCTTTTTTATTGCTGTCTCTTTGTTATATGCATCAAATTATTTTCAGTATTTCACATTCTTACTTAATAAGAGGTTTTTATTTCTTATATCTCTAATGGTCTGGTTAATGGCTACTTAAAATCTTTGGCAATTCTCCCATTTACTAAATTGTTCATTTAAAAGTCCTAAATGGCAGATAAATTATACAAACATAAATTAAATAAAGGGAATAACATTAGCATAAAAATTACATTTTATTTCTATTTTTGGTAGTCAGAAACTAAAATTGTAAGTCGACAGCTGAGCTTCATATTAGAATCTTTATCAGAAAGAGGTGACTTCACAGCTGAGAAGGGATGTTGTATGCATACCACTTGAAGAAATGTCACTTGCAGAAATTTGGAGCTGTGATTGAGACGGTAAAACATATTTTTCCCCTTTAATGTGTTACAGTAATGAACTAAAGGATTAGACTCACCTTGAGAATTTTGTGACCATTTTAAAAATCAGAGGAAATAGAAGCGTTGTATATGCTTATATGTTTAATGTTTGTATGGAAGTAACTTATAGAAAGACTGAAACCACACATCCCTGAAGTGATACCTTTGACTAGATGGCTGTCTAGAAACTGAGCACAGATTCTGTTTTTATATGTCTGTTGCAACAAAAAAGCCATCTGAAGCCTTCCAGAACTCTTTTGTGTTCAACACAAACCTGGGAAAGGATTATATCCTTCCTGACCCACTTACCTGAAGACTGTTATCAAGTGTCCTCCAATCTTCTCCCTAATTTATTTATTCTTTCTTCACAGATCATAAAGCTAGTAAGTATACTTTAGAATAGCTCTAATTAGGGTTTACCAAGACAGTTATCTATAGCTGTAAAAATACTTATGTACTTTACAAGTACATAAAGAGTGAAAGAAAGGATGCTAAACTTATTACAAGGAAACATCTAAAATAAGTTGCTCACCGTTATTGAGATGAGCAAAGTTTCTGTGGCTACGCATTGGTAATTCTGCTCTTTGTTAAGTTCCCTAGCTGGTGTGCAAATTCTGATGCTCATGGCCTCTTCTTAAAATAGATGAAAGAGTTCCCCATTCCTTTGTTCTGATTAAGAGAGGTAGATTTGCAGGAGCAGGTGGAGAAAACAGTGTGCAAGTGAAATTCTGCCATTTTTTAAGAAGTAGTCCCACAAGGTTCTGTGTTTTCTGTCCCCCAACTAATGCCATCTCTATCCATAGCGGTATTTCTGTGTTTAAATTGAAATGTTTTGAGAACTACTTTGCTAGATGAGGACAAGAAATCTCAGAATTTGTAAGATGAATCAGCTAATTGCTCTTTTAAAAAAATAGTTATACCCACACCGTTTTAAAAGGTGCTGTGTCTTTTGCACTTCAGTTCACACAGTGTAGGGCTTGAAGCAAAAAAGTGAGTATTCAAATCAAGAATGCTACCATGAATCTAAAGTTCAAAGCTCTCCTGGGAAGTCTCTAGAGAATTATTTCCTACAAATCAAGGGAGCCACTACTTGTCATGGTAAGGCTCTCATTTTTCTTGAATATAGTTTAATATGTCACCGTTTTATTAAAGTTTCCTTAAGTACAACATTTCAAAATTTCAAACTGGTTAAAAGGGCACTATTTAAAGACAGCACATCTCAAGCATATCACTAAAATTTCTTTGAACATAATCAGAAAAAAATGCCTAAAGGCTTCTTCCTTACATTTGAATGCTTTCTTTCTCTTGCAATTGCACCTTTTTACTATGTGCATATAATTAACTATACTTTTCTACAGATAGTAGTGAAGGCAGTTCACTCTTTCTTGGTCAATGCAGTGACAAAATAACTCCAGTATGGCCATTCATGCAGAAAATTTGTTAGTCTATTGTATATCCATTCAGATTATGTATAAAACAGCACATCCTTCTAATTCCAGTAGACATTATTTTTTATATATCCTTCCCCTTGATAAATTTCAAGCCTGTTAGTATTCTAGTCATAGATTAGAGTGATGTAGTAGCCTGCCTACCTAGTGCAATTTAGATGTTTTTCTTTCCTTTTATCCTTGTTCTCCAGCTATGGAGTTAACTATACCGAAACAACTCAACACAAGCTTATGTAATGTCTTGCTATGTTTATTAAATTTCAAAATGGAAAACAGGGTATGATCCATTCACCAAGCAATTTGAAACATAATGTTGCTACAGCTATTTCAATGGTGTCCTAGGCTGAATGATAGAATTATTTCCCCTACAGACCTTATTGACCTTTTATACCTGCTGCTTGCCAACATCACCAATACCTTAACGTTGCAGATATCCAAAATAATATGGTTCATGTTCTTCCTGTACACAACTATGCTTGATTTCAGACTTATGTCTATGTATCTTTCTTTCTCCTCAGGTAATGCATTTGTGGTGAGCCTGGCTTTGGCTGATCTGGTGGTGGCCTTGTATCCATACCCACTGGTGCTCTTAGCTATTTTCCACAATGGATGGACTTTGGGTGAAATGCACTGTAAAGTGAGTGGCTTTGTGATGGGACTAAGTGTAATAGGCTCTATTTTCAACATCACTGCAATTGCAATAAACCGATATTGCTATATATGTCATAGTTTTGCCTATGACAAAGTGTATAGCTGTTGGAACACAATGCTCTATGTCTCCTTAATCTGGGTATTAACAGTAATTGCAACTGTGCCAAATTTTTTTGTCGGCTCTTTGAAGTATGATCCACGCATCTATTCATGCACATTTGTTCAGACTGCAAGCTCCTACTATACAATTGCAGTTGTGGTAATTCATTTCATCGTCCCCATTACTGTTGTGAGCTTCTGCTACCTTCGAATTTGGGTCTTAGTGCTTCAAGTTAGAAGACGAGTCAAGTCAGAAACAAAGCCAAGACTGAAACCAAGTGACTTCAGAAACTTTCTTACCATGTTTGTGGTTTTTGTGATCTTTGCCTTTTGCTGGGCACCTCTAAACTTCATAGGACTGGCTGTAGCCATCAATCCTTCAGAAATGGCACCAAAAGTTCCTGAATGGTTATTCATTATAAGCTACTTCATGGCCTATTTCAACAGCTGCCTTAATGCAATAATATATGGACTTCTTAACCAGAATTTTCGGAATGAATACAAACGTATTTTAATGTCACTGTGGATGCCAAGGCTTTTCTTCCAGGACACATCCAAAGGAGGAACTGATGGACAGAAGAGCAAGCCTTCTCCTGCTTTAAACAACAATGACCAAATGAAAACTGATACCTTGTAAAGGGGTGATGGTTAATGCAAAAGTTTGTCATGGAGAGCTTCATTGATAGAGTTGCAATGTTCTAGTCATTCTTGCTTACTCTGGGGGACCTTTCACTTGGATGGTACTTTGTGACTGGAATACTGTCTTCTTGGTAAAGCACATTGCTCACAATTCATAATTTATACAAGATATCAATTGAAAATACATTTCAAAATTAAAGCAGCAGATGAGTGCAAACTATTTTGTTTTTGAGAGTTGAATTCTACTTCAAGGCACATGAGGCATGTGTTTACTCCAGTATCCAAGGTCAGGATACCATTCTCAAAAGATGCAGTGAAGGTACTTGTCTATGGGCACAGCAGCTCATCAAGGCTGCAGAGTGATATTTTATGTTCAGTGATACAGAGACAAAATCTTGTCTGTGGTGCCCAGTGCCAGGACAAGAGGCAATGGGCACACATTGAAATACATGAGGTTTACTCTAAACACCAGGATGCACTTCTGTGCTGTGCAGATTATGGAGCACTGGCACAGGTTTCCCACAGAGGTTGTGGGGTCTCCTCCTTGGATATTTTCCAGAGCTGCTTGGAGGTGGTCCTGGGCACCCTGTTCTGTGTGGGACAGAGTTGAGTTGTGGTTGCATCAGATGGACCCAGAGGTCCTTTTCCACTGCCACCATTCTGTGATTCTAAGAGAAGGTGCATCACATACTCTGTTTTCCATACATAAGACAAATATCAGATTTCTGTGCAAGTACTGGTGGCAGTAGTAGTGTCTGTGAATCATACTTATGAATTGGAAAGAAGAGTGTTGGTATGAAAGTAAATATTAACATCAAAGCCTTTCCTGACCAGTTTCTTCTTATGTGCATACATTGTATTTCCCTATTTTATGATAATGTAATATAATATAAATATTATATTTCTTACATATGTACTTTAGGCATAATTCTTTCTTTCAGAGAAAATTGAATTTTCATTGTGCTCCATTTATTTACCTCAAAATATACAACTAAAGTAACTTGATGCACTTTAACATAATTGACATATTTTCAACAGGCTGGAAATTGTGGCATATGTCCTGTCCTAATCTGGAATGGCAATTGGACACCAGGCATGATAGCTCAGATTGCCTCAAGTGACAGTAGACACTACTGGGTGACTGAATGAAAAAACCCTTTTAACTGTAATGGCACCTGAGATACTTTCCTCGTATGTAGACATCTAGTCTTGAATAAAATCCACCTTTGATGTCTAATCTAATGTCATCTTCAACCTTCCCTGTGTAGAGAATATCCATCAGTAGAGATAGGATCCCTTTCATCTGTGATAATCATGCATCCAAAGATGGGATGAATTGCACCATGGTGGTGCTGGTCTCATTGACTGTGGAATATTTATTTACTAGTTCAAACTAGCAAAGTTTGGGTAGTTATTATCAGGATTTATCTCGTCTAATTTGGGATTTCTCCTGTGTAGGAGTTAGTACACATTTACATTTCTAAATTCCCACTGCAGTCCATGGAGGCCTAGGGAACAGTTCATTTTATCTTGGAATGTCCTTCCTTATTGGTCAGAGGAACTGACTGACATACCTTACAATGTCTTCATTGATTGTAACTGAGATCAGGTAGCTCATATGTAAACACATTTCAGACAAAGATAAGTAATCTCAACGCCATCATTAGTATACCTGAAGTTCATATTTACACAGTTCATATAATGAAATTATAATTTTGAACTTTCTTTCCAAACTCAGCTCAAATTTATATTGGTTTTCACCTTTTTTTGGTTACAGTGACCATACAGGTCAGGTTATAGAGTGCATTATACCTTGCATCATCACAGTCACACAGTGTGATCTGCGTTATCTCAAAATCAGATTTGGGGTCTGTGTGCAAGCACACAATGAATAAATTTACCATTAGTTCTGAAATGCACATTACTCTTAGTAGCATTCATCAGAGGAGAGGCAAGAGGCCTATCAGCTTTTCTTTCGATTTCAGGTATTGAAATAGGAAAGAAGGCTGCTGTCACACTCCAGTTTGTGTTTTTTGACCTGGCTACTGTGAAAAATATTTCTGTTGTAGTTAATTTGTGCAACAAATACACCACTAACGAAGACGTAAAGATATTAAACATAGTCCTTTTATTGCACATACAGAAAAACTTCAGTGAAGCATCATATTTTAACTGTTTTACTTACTTGCCAAAGTGTAACTTGAAGCAACATAACAAATGAGATGATTGCTCTAGTTTCATTCATGTTAACCAGCTAATTCCTGATGATTTCTGAAGTTCAGTACCCTAGGACTCATAAAGTAGTAGCCTGATGAACACTGAGAAGTCTGAACAGGGATATGAGAGATGTAAATATTTTCTCTAATTACAGATCTAGGGGTTTACTTAATCCTCTAGCAGTAGCAGTTAAACAATTAGGACCTATGGTTATTTTACAGATAAATTCAGAATCTTCAGTGGGACAAATTTAGCCTGGTCATAAAAATACCATGGCTAAATGTATCAGTCGCTAAAATGTGGGTTCTTTGAACAGTTTTGTAAGTCTGGCAGTTATAATTTTTGTAGGTATTGTTTTTGCTTATAACCTCCAAATTAACGTCCTGAAGAAAGAAGTAATATACCTGATATACCTATGTAATATAATAATAATATACACAATATATATGAAACTTGTCTCAGAGGAAATAAGAAGTTTCAAGAGTCTTGAAAACTTGCAGGAAAGGACATCAAGTTTTCTTCATTGACAACATGGCTTTTTCTGACTTCTCTGAATACTCAAATTTGTAACCTGAAAGTCAATATTTGTTGTCTGACTTGCACATAAATTAGTCTTAGAAGTGAATTGATCAATCTTGGTTTATCACTTCATAACTCAAGTCAAAATAGCTCAAAATTTTTATCAAATTCCTAATGTTTTAGCTCCATAAAACATCATAACCAATTGCTTAACCACAGAAGTGAGAAGCTGTCATTCTGCATATTCATGGGAAGCAAATCTGAAGTTTTCATTAAGTTATTTTACAAATTATCACTGTACATTAAAATGAAAGATCACTTCCAAGAGTCCCTGTGCAGATACTTCTTCAACTATCCTAAAAGAAATTCATGCTAATAATCACTGAACCATAGAATGGCTTGAGTTGGAAGAGACATTAAAGCTAATCCAGCTCCAAACCCTGGATTGCTCCCACCTGTTCAGACTGCCCTGGATCCCATCCAGCTTGGTCTTGGACACTTCCAGGAATGGGGTACCACAGCTTCTCTGGGCAGCCTTTGCTAGTGCCTCACCACACTTAGTAAAAACTTCCTCCTAATGCCTAACATAAGTCTCCCCTCTTACAGTTTAAAACCTTTCTCCCCTTGTTCTATCATGTCTGCTCATGTAAAAAGTTGATTTCTCTCCTGTTTATAATCTGTTCAAATACTCAAAGGCCACAATGAAGTCTCCCTGAAGCTTTCTCTTCACTGGGCTTACCAAGCCCATCTCCATTAGCCTTTCTTCATAAGAAAGGTGCTCCAGCCCCCTGAGCAGTTTCTTGGCCTCCTCTGGACCCTCTCCAAAAGTTCCACATCTTTCCTATGTTGAAGGCCCCAGACCTGGATGCATGAGGGCAGAGCAGAGGGGGGCAATCACCTCCTGCAACTTACTGGCCATCCCTCTTTCGATGCAGTCCAGATTACTGTGGCCTTCCAGGCTGCTAGAGCACGTTACTGGCCTGTGTCCAGCTTTTCATCCTCCAGAACTCCCAAATCCATCTCCACAGGGCTGCTCTCAGTGAGTTCTTCTTTCAGTCTGCACTCACATATGGGATTGCCTTGACCCAAATGCAACATCTTGCACTTGGACTTGTTGAACCTCATTCGGTTCATGTGAGACCACTTTTCAAGTGTGTTCACATCCCTTTCTGTGGCATCCCTTCTTCTGTCATATCAACTGCATCACACAACTTGTTGAGGGTGCACTTAATCTCATCATCTACGTCCATTGATAAAGATGCTGAAGAACACTGGTCCCAAGACTGTTCCCTGGAGGACACTACTCATAATTGCTGTCCACCTGAACATAGAGCAGTTGACAACAATCCTCTGGTTGCTATCACCCAACCAATTCCTTATCTACTGATAAGGATCTACCCATCAAATTAATCTCTCTCTAACTTAGGGAAAAGGATAGTGCATTGTTCAGAGAAGCAAATGTTTCAATATTTAATATTTTGTCACAAATGATAGGAATTTATTAAAACAATGATTTATTATTATTAGTGGATTCTACTACCGTGACTTCCTGAATGGGATCCCGCTCTGCATGGTGTCCACAAAATAAACTGAGATATTTAATGTGCCAGACGCTACTACTGAAGGAGTCCTGACATGTGAACAATAACTCGTGTCTGTTAAAGTAAGCTTTTGTACCATGCAGTACTCCACAGAATTGCATTTGATTTAGTCTGAAAATCAATCAAGTGCATAAAATTTAAATTAATGTAGATGGATGCCAAAATTTCTATAGGTGGCAATGTTTTATTTTTCCCTCTAGCAATGTGTCCATTCACTTACATAAAATACTTGAAATTAATTTTCTCTCTTTACTTACTGCAATTCAAAATCCATTTTCTCTCAATTTATATTTGAAGGAAAAATATAAATGCAATTTAAAATTACTCATCATCAATATAAATTATATGCTTATAACATTATATGAAAGTTTACTCAGGAAGAACATACTTGCCAACGTGACTTCCATCTACAAGAAGAGTAGTAAGGAAGATTCAGGTAACTATGGGCCCATCAGTCTAACCTCAGTGCCAGGAAAAGTTATGGATCAGATAATCTTGAGTGAGCTCACAGAGCATGTGTGGGACAACTGGTGGATCAGGTCCAGCCAGCATGAGTCCAAGAAAGGTAGATCCTGCTTGACCAACATGATCTCCCTCTATAATTGAGTGACCTGCCTGGTGGATGAGAGAAAGGCTGCTGATGTATTATATAGAATTCACCAAAGCCTTTGACACTGTCTCCCACAGTATACTCTTAGAGAAGCTGGCAGTCCGTGGCTTGGACAGGTGCACTCTTTGCTGGGTAAAAATCTGCCTGGAGGACAAGACCCAGAGAGTAGTGGTGAATGGAATTAAATCCAGTTGGCAGCCGGTCATGAGTGTTGTTCCCCAGGGGTGGGTACTGGGGCCTGTCCATATCTTTATTGATAACCTGGATGAGAGCATGGAGAGCACCCTTGGTAAGTTCACAGATGACACCAAGCTGGGAGGAAGTGTCAATCTGCCTGAGAGTAGGAAGGCCCTACAGATGTATCTGGACAGGCTGGATAGCTGGGCTGAGGTCAGTGGGATGAGGTTTAACAAGACCAAGGGCCAGGTCCTGCACTTTGGTCACAACAACCCCAGATAAACCTACAGGCTTGGGACAGACTGGCTGGAAGACTGTGTAGAGGAAACAGACCTGGGGATATTGGTTAACACTCGGCTGAACATGAGCCAGCAGTGTGCCCACATGGCCAAGAAGGCCAATGGCATCCTGGCTTGTATCAGAAATAGTGCAGCAAGCAGGAGCAGGGAGGTGATCATCCCTCTGTACATAGCCCTGGTGAGGCTGCTCCTTGAGTACTGTGTTCAGTTTTGGGTCCCTCACTACAAAAAAGACACTGAGGCCCTGGAGTGTGTCCAGAAAATGGCAACAAAGCTGGTGAGGGGTCTGGAGCACAAACTTTATGGGGAGCAGCTGAGGGAGCTGGGATTGTTCAGTCTGGAGAAGAGGAGGCTCAGGGGAGACCTTATTGCTCTTCCCAAGTGCTCGAAAGGAGGTTCTGGAAAGGTGGGAGTTTGCCTCTTCTCCCATGTAACAAGCGACAGGACTAGAGGGAATGGCCTCAAGTTGTGCCATGGGAGATTCAGGTTGGACATTAGGAAAAAAAATTCTTCTCAGAAAGAGTGGTCAGGTACTGGAATGTGCAATATCAAGGTTTCATTCCCAAGTCCATATAGCTACCAGAATCATCTTTCCAACCCTTTTTGAAGATGGGTGTCACATTTGCCAGTCT
>PPHD01014452.1:0-16685 GCA_002909625.1 Bambusicola thoracicus
GTGTTGCTGTTTTTAGGGGCACCTATTTTGTAGGGTGTAGTGGGCTTCCATCTCTATACAGAAGCTCACGGTTCTGGGATGTCACGGCGCACTCCCCAGGTTTCTGGTGGTGCTGTGCGAGTACTTCTGTTGGAGTTCAGTTTTTCATTGAGTTATATTGAAACCATTGAGCTTCGAGAGAGCAACATTGTGATACTTGATTTTGGCGCAGCAGAAGCCGGCAGGGGAGATTTTTGCATAGCAAAGCTCTCCCTGGGTGAAAACAGTGGCACTCATACCGAGTGTCATCCTTTGTGCTTGGTGGGAATGACACTTCAGTAATAAGGGGAATTTGTTTGTGCTTTCTGCCCATGTGCTGTAAAATGTGGTGTAAGAGAAGGTGGTGTGTGGTTGTTGAATATCAGTTGCAACTGTCACTGAGAGCTCCCTCAGCATCACTGCAGTTTAATTGAAGCTTCAGGACATAAAAGCTGACGGTGTGTCGGATGTGTGCTGGCAGTTGACTTCGTAAATCCGCCTCAGTTGGAAAAGTTAAAGCTAAGTTGCAGAAACTCGAGGTTAGAAATGGAACGTAATAGCAGCGATAGCGTCTCTAGCAGTGCTGCTGGAATTAGGCATGGCTCATAATGTTTTATGAAGCGAATGTTAGAGCCTTCGATGCTGGCTGGCTTGGTTTGAGCTGTGCCACAGCATGCGTGGGGAGGAGTGGCTTCTGTGTCACCCAGCTGAAGTGTGGATAACTTCTTTCCTCCATAAGCATGACAGCTCTGTCTGCCTTGGGATTTCCCTTCCTATTTCGTGTTGAATAGTTAATGCAGAGCTGGGAAGCACCGATGTGGAGCTCTGCCTGCTACAGTCAGCATTCACAGTGATGGTGAGTTGGGGCAGAACTGTCTCTAGGTATTGATATAAAGCAAAAAGCATGAGATGAAGGTTGTACAGATTGCAGCCTGAGAGCTGTGCGCTCCTTTACGCTTTCCTTTCCTTTCTGAAGAGTTAGGAAATCATTGTCAGAAGTGTGAAAATAAGAGTACGGTTTTTAACCACTCTGTTTCCGCAGTTCAGTCAGCGTTAGCATGTACTCATAACCCTCACAGTATCGCTTCTGTGAAGTTTTTTTGGAGGACAGGAATCTGGATTTCCCCATGAGAAGCTGTTTGCGATGCAGGGATGTCACTCCTCCCATGGGCAGGTGGGGCAGCCTCAGAAGAAGCGGTGATGCTCACTGCTCCGGGGGCTTCTCGGTGCTGGAAAACTCAGAGGGCAGACCTTTGCAGGAGTATCTCTCGCTGCCTTTTGTTATACTGTAAACAAAGTGCTGAACTGCAGCTTTTACTGTACCACAGGTGAAGGAAATGAGAGGAGGCGCGCGAGCTCTGAGTCAGTTGTTCATCTCCCAGCCCCTTTAACAGGCTTTCAGGTGCTTCCCGGCTGAGGCAGCATCCTCCTGACCTGTTGAATACATAGGGGACCACTTGTGGCTTCCAAGAGCGAGCAGTCGCTTTTCTCCTGTGCCCACATGTGAGGGAACGTGCCTGCATACTGCACATCTTCCAGCTGTGACACCAAAGCTTGCAGCTCGTACAGCTTTTAAGCAGCAAGAATTAAATGGGAAAGAAAGTCTTACATGAGGCAAGGAGTTGTCTTGTCCCGAGGCTGGGAGGTGTTTTGTTCTGTTTTCAGTTGTACTGCATTTCAATAAACTGAAATACATTTATCTTGCACTCAGAGCGAGTGGTCAGGCAGAGGGGTTCGGTTTTGTTGCAAACCATTGAAGGTTTTCCACTTGAGCAGAGAAAATCACTCTCTCTTCTTGACCTCTTCTATCAGAGCACCTGAGTAAAGCATACCTGGCACGTACTGGAAGGCATCCTGATAGCCTCCTGATCTACTTGGAGCTGGTGGTTCTGCAGTCAAGGGTTGGTTGGAAAAGGGCAAGTAGGGAGAATCACCATGCAGTGCTTTTCCTTACAGCATTGGTGGCTGCTGAGGATGGTGATGGAGGGGAATGCATCTTGCAAGTTGTTCGGTTGTGTTCTACTGCCAGCATTGAAGGTTCAGCACCCACACTTCAGCCTTGTGCGTTGACAGCAAGAGAGCTCTTGGACTTGAAGTTATGGAGATGCTGCAAAAGATCTCCCAGGAAGGTGTGCTGTTTGCACTGAGTGAGGCAAGAAAGCATCGTTCAGTCTTTGAAATACTTTGTAATACTTTTGTGCTTCGTTAGGTGGCATGCATTTCTTAAGAAGTGAAAGATGAGTCAGTGCTATTGAAGATATCGTTTTTTTTTATCCTTTGATACAGCAACTATAGTGCACGGCTCTGTGTGTGCAGAAGTGTCAGAAGCACTTCAGGCCGTGTTTTGGTGCCTCTGGGCAGCGTGGTGAGCTGCGTCTGCTTTTGTTTAACCACAGCTCTGCAGTTCTTTCCGTCTCTCAGTTGTCGAAGTTCAGCTGAAGTGTTGGTTGTGGAACAGAGTGGCAGTGCTCTGCGAGATGCAGGCTGAGGCTCTGCTGTTGCCTTTCTCCGCTGGGTGCAAGCTGAATTTCTCTAGGCAGTAGCACAGCTGACCCTCAGTGGTGGTATTGGAGGTGAAATGGGCATCTCTCAACTGCTTTAAAAAGTATTCCTACTGTGAATCGGAGTTCTTCATATGGAGCATTGACTGTAGGGGACAGGCTGCGCTGATGGAGTCATAACTGTGCAGCACGTGTGGACTGCCTGTGTTCTGTTAGTGGGCTGTTAGAAGTGAGCATGTTGCTTGTGGTTTGGGCTAAATAGTGACAGAGTGGCCGTGTTGTTCCCCCCCCACCGCTGGATATTGGGATTCTCCTTCTAGCAAGCTGGCAGTGCTGATCAGTGCACCCTGTGAGACTGTTGCAGCGGGTTGCTCTGTGTGATTCTGCAGGCCCAGGGACTCCCAAACTGGAGCTCTAACCAGAGCTGTGTTGTTGCAATTAGTGGCTGAGAGTACTGCTGCAAACAGTGGCAGGGCTGGGTCTTTCTGTTGTTGTGGGGAGGTGAATAGTTGGGAGTTTTACTTTACTTTCAGGACGCTGGGGCTGTTTGGAGGCAAGATCCTAGCAGGGTTCCTGCATGATTCCCATTCACAGCTTTTGGATATCGAATTAGAGTGAAAGAGCAGCTGGGCAGCCTGGTCAGGTGGTTGGCAACCTTGCACATAAGCAGGGGGGTTGAAAGTGGATGGTCATTATGGTCCTTTTCAACCCAGGCCTTTCTATGATTCTATATAACATTAAACCCATAAGTTCTGTTTGTTAGCGAGGCTGCCCCTCAGTAACATCTGGGCAGCGTCTCCCAGCATTACCAGGGGGTTCCACCTCCCACAAAGCCACGAGTGCCCCCAGGGCTGGGCTCAGGGGTTGCTCATTGCTGCCCTCTAAGGATGCTCGTTCCTTCGGAAGGAGTCCCCGAGCTGTGATGCTGTAGTTACCAAGCACGCTGCTGAGTGAGCTGCTAAAAATAGCTCCTCTCTTTCCAAGAAGATGAGGTGCTGCGTAACTGGGGCCAAAACCAGAACGGTGAATAGGAAGAGAAGCGAGGTTCAGATAGCTCTGCTTTCAGATGACAGAAACCTTTGTAAGAGCCGACTGGATCAGCTGCATCGCTGGGCTTAGTGATTCTGACAGCATCGATGAGAGACCTCTGCGATTTGACAGGGCTGTGGTGGTTTGGGTTGTAGTATTACTCAGAGATCAGAAAACCGGTTCCTTCAGGACAGTTTTGTGTCTGTAGCTGCATTTTCCTCTGAGATCTTCAATCAGAAGTCCTTTGCAAAGTAATTTTGCTCCAGAGGGCTGCGGTAGGTGGAGTTCAAATAGGGATGTGCTTGGGGCTTCCCTGTTCTTGCAGGAACCGGGTTACTTCCAGGGAAGACTCCGCTCATCTGCTCACAGCCTCGAGGCCTAACCTGGGCTGTGTGCTGAGCATTGGGTGGGGAGGTGCATAGGAAGCTGTGCAGCCCAGCTGGGGCAGCCCCTGCATGCTGAGCTGTTTTGAGCCTTGCCCATGAGGTGAGCCTGTCCTCATCCCGTTACTTATCATCCCAACTGACCTTTGTGTTGCATTATTCTTTCTCAGGTAAATGAGGTCATGTGCAAAACCGTTATGGTTTTTAATCACCCTCCATCTGTCATGCTTTATAGCAACTTGGAAAAAAAATGGAGGGAGGCTTCCTTCTTTATTTGTCTCCAAACTCACTTTTGCCATAGGACTGACCGAATGGATGACAGCCATGCAAATGCATACTGGTACTTAGCAGCCTTCTCCATCATTGCTAATTGGGCTAATTTACACGGCCTCCTTCTTCCTTGGTGAGAATGACCACTTGGAGGTCAATGATACCCTCCTGAACGTCACCGAACAAACCTGAATGGCACACTGGTCATGCTACTTCTGAAAATGCAGCCAAAGTAATTATTTTTTTGGAGAGCCTCTTCACTGTAGACAATTCCTGTGACTGCTTAGTAGGAAATAAGAGAGAATGATCATTCCCAGGGTACTGGGCTGAAGCCAGGGTTTGTTTAACCCGTTGGGCTCGTAATTTAACAGTGGTCAGTTTGAAAATGATGCAGGTTTGTGGATTATGGTGTGCATTGGTGAAAAACATGATTAAAAAAGACAACACCAAAGAAAACAACGCTCATATCAGTCACGGTGACTTAGAGGCAGTCACAAATCAGGACTGTTAGATGGCTGTGTTTTATCCTGTTTACTTCATGGCCCCAGACTCCATATATTTGATGAGAGGTTGTATATTTCCAAGTTGTTTTGTGATGGCTGGGGAGGGATAGTAGCTTTGTGATACCTAATGGGAAGCTTCTTTTCAGCGTGGCAGGAATGGGGATTCTTACTGCAGAAACTGTGCAAGTTGCCTTGAATTTTCTCCAGCTTTCCTCCCTGTGCAGTTGTAAGGAAGCCCTGACCCGGGTCAGACCGCAGGGAAGCAGATCTGAGCAAACTTCTTAGGGGAAGTAAAAGGTAGTGCTCAAGTCCTTATTTCTTTTCATTAAGCTCACGGAAAGGTGGAGGAGGGTGCCTGGAGTACCTGCGGGCTGCACTGGGAGTTGTGGTTACTTCAAACCCACTGTTCTGTTCTGGGCAGAAGAACCATTAGGAGCTACACTTCTGCCTGTCCCACTCTTATCACTGAATGCTGAACTGCCATCTCATGACAGTAACTACAGAATTGTTTTCTTTTCCTGGGGTTTAACTGCTGGTACACAGCCCCTGTACCCCTTTGTTATTTTAAGTGAGGTTATTTTTAATTGCAAGTTTCCAAGGGCTTTGTATATAATAGAAGATGGTGACAGCCCTTCTTGGTGGGGTGTGATTTTGCTCAAGTCTCATTTATGTGTTTTTTTTCCAGATGAAGAAGAAACCCCAACTTACACAGCTGTACTTGCTGGGATTACTAACTTCCATGTAGGACAGGATAGTGTGAGACCCGAAGACAAAATATTCCAGATGCTTTTGACATTAAAAGCCTTAAAGGGGTTACTTTCAGCAGTCTGTTTTGTAGAGGTGTGCTTTTCACACAGCAGCACTGTGGGTCCAGAGCTGCAGCTGTGAGCCCCCCTCGTTCAGCACCGTTTCTGCGCAGCAAATGAATGAAGCACCGGGGGATGTTTAATTGGAGCTGAGAGACTTGGAACTGAATTGCTTTATGGAAAGAAATCATTGCTATCTTTTACACCAAGTGGTCTTTAGGATTAATAGTTATTGTTAGCCTTCCTCTCAGCAAGGAGTTTAATTATTTTTTCCCTCAATTTAGCTCAGCAGCCCCCTTATGAAGAGCGTTCTCTGCTCCGAAGCCTGTAGCTGTCAGCTTGTTTCACATACATCCTCCACAGCTCCAGGCGTAGTCAGTCTGTCTTAGTGCTTAAAGAGGCAGATAAGATTTTGGGTGAGCAGAGTGCAAACAAAGAGATCCAGAGCAGGTCAGGTGGATGCGCAGGGAGCACTGCTGGCCTGGGAGAGGGAATGGGTGGTGTGGCTGTAACAATGGCTTGGACCTGTTGAGGGAGAGCACTGCAAACAGCGTGGGAGCATTGCTTTTGTGATCTGTTCTTGTAAAACAGAAGGGCAAGGAAGAAAGAATATAAAGCAATCGTAGTGGGAGTGACAGTTGCATTAACGGAGATGTAGGGGAAGAAAGGAAGGAAACTGAAAACCATTGAAGGTGCAGGGCTGAATGCCAATGACTGAACTTTGAAGGCACTGTTGAGAGGAGAGATTGGGAATCGATAGTTCAGAGGTCTGTGGTTTGGTCTCCCAGAACAGCTCTGCTCTTGTGGTGCTCCCCATGGCTGTGCTGTACCTCATAGACAGGCAGTGTGATGCTTGTCCTGACATCTGGATCTTAAGGTGCCAGGCTGCTCCGTGCTGCTGGGTCACAGCTTGGCATTGGCTCCCTTCCTATTAACATGGAATCAACATTGGGAAGTGGTAGTTCTTGCCTTTCAGGGAAAGGTCATGGATTCTTCTGCCCAATGCAAGATACATCAGGTAGAAACATCACGTTTTGCCATTGGGGTATATATTTTTTTTAGTAGACTTATCAGGGCTTCTTGCTGTGGTTATGAGCACTGTCTCTATTGCATTAGGTGTGCTAGACTGTTTTCTCTGTTGAAAACTTGAATGGCTTCTCAATGTGTCAAGTTCCACACAGCTAGCAAGCTATTGGAGTGTGAAACCTATAGGGGTCAGGCTAGCTCAGCTACCCGGGTGGAATTGGTATATTTTGGGTTTGCATTTTCTAATACCTGAATGAATTTCCTATTTCTGGGGATGGTCATGCAGGTTACTGGCATGTGGTTTGTTTTCTTTCAACTGTTGTTTCAGCAGTTGAGACTGAGCGTAAGTGAATTAGGTATTTAACATATAAAGCACAAGATGGAGAAGAGGCACCGTTTCAACATACTCTTGAATCAGCCCAGAGCTAAATTAAGTTGTTGTTGTTGATTTGCACTGCTGAAGGGCTCCTGTTCCGTAGTACTGCACCTTTTTCCTTTCAGCATACTATTTTGCGAGTACTTCCTCTCTCAGAACTCATTGAAGACTTGAGCTGTTGCGATTAGAGCTGTGGCACCTTCCTGGTAGAACAAGAAGTTACTTTCCAGCATGCAGCCAGGGTGCCCAGGCGCTTAAAGAAGCAAGCAGCAAGTGGTGTGTCTGTTTGTAAAGTGCAGAGGGAATTTAAGAATGGAGATCGTAATTGCTCGAGGTGAAATTGCACCAGGAAATACGGATCAGCATAAAAATAGAGTCACAAACATTGGTGGCGCATCACGAGGATTTACATTTGCATACTCCATGAGAAACCTGACTTAATGTGAACAGAGTGCCTTGAACATTGTGTTGGAATATTGATTTGCTTTGCCCTATCAAAGATGGCCATTTCACGATTCAGCAGCTTTTTGTAGCATGAGCTTTTATTGCCAGTTGTGATGCACCTTGTGTTGGTGTTACTTAGTTCGTTTTCTGCATCTTGTCTTACAGCACTTGTAGTGTTTTGCTTTTTTTTTTTTTTTTTCCTGATTCTTTTTGGTTTCTGTTGTCACTGTCAGGATAAAAAATAAACCATACTGGTTAGTGGTGTTTCCATATAGCCAGTGCTGTTGCAGGGTGTCAGTGCTATTGTAGAGAGAGCAATGCCTTCGGTATTGCTCCATCTTCACGTCAGCAGTTGGAGCTCAGTCCAGCCTGTTGCTCAGCTTGGAGGCCATTGGGTGGTGGAGGTGTTGGGGTGGGTTACATCTGAAGGCCTGCAGGGTTGGCAGAAGCCCTGAAACTGTGTGCTTTCCTTGCAGGGGCTGTGAGCATCACTCTTGTGGGAGTAGGGAGAGGCTGTTCAGAGTGGGGGCTTGAGGGAAGTAAAGGCCCTGCTGAAGCTCCCAAATGTTAATTCTGTTTTTTGTTGCAGGATGAACAGTTCCTAGGCTTTGGTTCAGATGAAGAAATCAAAGTACAAAGTCCCACCCGGTCCCCCACAGGTATGTTCAAGTAGCAGGAATGGATGTTGACTTCCTGTGCTCCTTTGTGATGCTGCTCTCGTGTCTTTCCTGTTCCTTGTCTTAAATCTCATACACCCTAAAGGCCATTGGATGGTCTTTGGATTCAGTTTAGTTTTGGGTGCTGTCTATCACTGTGGTGTCTTTAGATTTGATCTGTTCAAGAGGTAGGTTGAAGTCACAATGGGTCTGAAAGCAAATGAGTGGTTTTGATTTAGGTTCTCGTCAATAATTGCTCTCACCACAGTACTCTACTCATTCACCACAATACTCTACTCAATTTAGCCTTGCTAGAGAATTTTATTGTGGGCAGGCTTGCTAATGGAGTGTTTCACATGAAGGATGAAGTTTATAGTTTGAGCTCTGTGAAGACCCAGAAGTGCAGTAGCTGGGTTGGTGGGTGTGGATTGAGATGCACTGGTGGAGGTGAGTAATCAAGTCGCACACATCTGCTTGATGATTCTAGCTGGAGTCCTGAATGCTAAATGTATTCCAAAGCTAAAACCAGGGTTTTTGTTTTCTTTTGTATTGTTTTACTTAAAGATTTTTAAGAGATTTATTTTGTGATGGAATTCTTTATCTATATATTGATAAAATGCTATTTTTATTTGTTAATGAACTGAGGCATTTTAGCACCTTGTCCGGGTTATGTGACTTACACTGAGTAAATACCTGTGTGACCTGGATAATGCTGATGTGACACTCAGAGAAATTTAATGTGTACTCTGCTTTCTCTACTTCTCTCTCAGTTAAATCTAGTCCACGAAAACCTCGTGGGAGGCCCCGGAGCAGTTCTGACCGAAGTTCAGCTGTACTGTCAGACTCTTCATCAGTGTGTTCCCCTTCAAGCAAGTCTGAAACCGCGTCCATGGAGAAAGTAAAGAAGAAGGAACTGAAAAGTGGGGAAAAAAGACGAGGAAGACCTCCAACACTTACTAGTGTAAAGTTCAAGTTGTCGCAAGTAAAGGACACATCAGATATTCAGAAGGGAAGCAAAGAAGATAAAGAGAGTCTGAAAAAAATCAAAAGGTCACCATCCACTACATTTCAGCAAGCAACTAAAATTAAGAAATTAAGAACTAGTAAACTCTCCCCACTAAAATCTAAATTTAAGCCTGGGGCAAAGCTTCAAATAGGGAGGAAAAGTGTTCAGATCGTGCGCAGGAGAGGAAGGCCGCCATCTTCTGAACGTTTGAAGACTTCCTCGAGCTTGGTCATAAATTCGCAGCTGGAGAAACCCCAAAGGATACGTAAAGAAAAGGATGGCACGCCGCCTCCTACGAAGGAAGAGAAGACTGCTGTCAGACAGAGTCCACGCAGGATTAAGCCTGTTAGGATTATACCTTCCACAAAAAGGACAGATGCAACAATCGCTAAGCAACTCTTGCAGAGGGCTAAGAAGGGGGCACAAAAAAAGATCGAGAAAGAAGCAGCCAAACTGCAGGGCAGAAAGGGGAGAACCCAGCTTAAAAACATCCGACAGTTCATCATGCCAGTTGTAAGTGCTATCTCTTCACGGATTATTAAAACGCCCAAACGGTTCATTGAAGATGAAGACTACGACCCTCCTATTAAAATATCCCGACTAGAATCCACGCCCAACAGCAGGTTCAGTGCTACGTCTTGTGGATCCAGTGAAAAATCCAGTGCTGCTTCTCAGCATTCATCTCAGATGTCTTCAGACTCCTCCCGGTCCAGTAGCCCAAGCGTCGATACGTCTACGGACTCTCAGGCTTCTGAGGAGATGCAGACGCTTTCTGAGGAACGAAGTAATACTCCAGAAGTTCACACACCTCTACCCGTTTCTCAGTCCCCTGAGAATGATAACAGCGACAGGAGAAACAGAAGGTTTTCGATAACAGAAAGAAGTTTTGGCCAGAGGACTGCCAAAAAGCTGTCAGCCGTGCCAAGTGTGCCACAGCAGCAGTCCTCCTCCTCTCCTCCACCCCCTCTGCTCACTCCTCCCCCCCCACTACAACCTGCTTCCGGCATCTCAGACCACACTCCCTGGCTCATGCCTCCTACCATACCGTTAGCCTCACCCTTTCTTCCTACTTCTGCTGCACCAATGCAAGAGAAACGTAAATCAATTCTGCGAGAGCCAACGTTTAGGTGGACCTCTCTAAAGCATTCCAGGTCAGAACCACAGTACTTCTCATCAGCAAAATATGCCAAAGAGGGTCTTATTCGCAAACCAATATTTGATAACTTTAGACCCCCACCGCTGACACCGGAGGACGTTGGCTTTGCGTCTGGCTTCTCGACGCCAGGTGCTACGGCTCCAGCACGTCTGTTTTCTCTTCACTCTGGAACAAGATTTGATATGCACAAGAGAAGTCCTCTGTTGAGAGCTCCGAGATTCACTCCAAGCGAGGCCCACTCCAGAATCTTTGAATCTGTAACTTTGCCCTCATCTGTTGGTCGAACCACTACGGGAACTTCTGCAACAGGTGTCTCTTCTAGGAAACGAAAGAGAAAAGTGTTTAGCCCTATCCGCTCAGAACCCAGATCTCCTTCGCACTCCATGAGGACAAGAAGTGGGAGACTTAGTACCTCTGACCTGACAACTCTCACCCCACAGTCTTCTGTCTCTTCCTCATTAACTAGCATTTCTGTTAGTTCTCTTGCCACTAGTGCCTTAAATTCAACTTTTACTTTTCCTTCCCATTCCCTAACACAGTCTGGGGAATCAGCAGAAAGAAGCCAGAGACAAAGGAAGCAGACTAGCACTCCAGCAGAGCCTTTCTCATCTAGTAGTCCTACTCCTCTCTTTCCTTGGTTCACAACGAGTCCCCAGACAGAGAGAGGCAGAAACAAAGACAGGGCAACAGAGGAACTGTCCAAAGATAAAGACGCTGATAAGAGTGTGGAGAAGGACAAGAGCAGAGAGAAAGACAGAGAGAGAGAGAAGGAGAACAAACGTGAGTCAAGGAAAGAGAAAAGGAGAAAAGGGTCAGAAATTCAGAGTAGCTCTGCTTTGTTTCCTGTAGGTAAAATGCCCAAAGAAAAAGTTGTCAGTGAAGATGTTGCAGCATCATCTTCTGCAAAAAAAACTGCCGGGCGGAGGAAGTCTACAGCAATAGATCCTGTGGCAGATGTTTCCACTGCTGCTCTGGTAGATACAACAGCCATCAAAACCAAAACATCCAAGAAAGGTAGAGGGGGGTTAGACAAATCAGATCTGGACCTCAGCCCTGCGGTGCCATCTTTGGAGAAGGAAAAAGCTCTGCGTCTCTCTACTCCTGCTTCAAGCACCGTTAAACATTCCGCTTCCTCCATCAGCTCTATGTTGGCTCAAGCAGACAAACTGCCGATGACTGACAAAAGGGTAGCCAGTCTTCTGAAAAAAGCAAAAGCCCAGCTGTACAAGATTGAGAAGAGCAAGTCCCTCAAACAAGCAGATCAGCCAAAAGCACAGGTATTTGTTTTCCTTTGTGTGTGTGTGTGTGTGTTGTTTTGTTGCTATTTCTTTTTTGCTAGGGTGCATCTTGTTTGGAATTTTCACTGAAAATCACAAGCAGCTTTCATATCCTGAGCGTGAAGAATTAACATGCCAGGCTAAGAAGCTGTTAGTGCAACAGATGGTAAGGGATCCAAAAATGAGAAGGCATGGGCAGAAGTTGAGGGGGAGAGAAAGCTCCTGTGTAGTCAGCTCAGGGAGCTGGGTGCGTTTTTGGACTGTGGTACAGTGGAGCTGGTTATTAGGTTTCTCTGTACACATCTAAGCAAAGTGAACATCAGGGGTAATATGCATTTTTAAAAGCATAGTTCTAACGGACTGCAGTCGTTCTTCTGAAGATGGAGTTAATCTTGGTCTCTCTTCTGTAACTATCTCATACGATGATCTGATCTGTTACTTATGGGCAGAAGCAAAATCCATTGGGATTTTGCATCTGGTTGGAGAACTGCTTCCTACTGCTCTCCTGTCTTCCCTCTCTGCATTTGCCCCACCACAAACCCATCCTGTAATCTATTTAGCTATCAAAAAGGTAGGTGTTATATGATAGCAATACCTCTTCACAGAATATTTCCTTTCTATTTGAAGCGTTACTTTCCCTGATAATGTTAACGGTATAAATTACTTGTGCTTATCTTTTGTCCCCAAAATGAAAATGTGTGTGCTTGGCATGTTTATAATAAGAAACCCAGACCCTTGCAATGAACTGTTTGGGGGAGTTTTTCATTAGGATACATCTCAGAATCTTGTATTGAAAACATGGAAAATTGCTCTAAACGGCTGTATTTATCACCTCACTAAACACAATGCCCTCATCCTACCAGCTGCAAAGCTGTCAAAGAGCCTGATTTAAGCAGCTTTACTTACTTCTGTCTTCTGCCAGATCAGTTAGTACCCAACGTTAGTCTGGTTTATCCTGATTGCAGTCAAGTCTGGATTTCTGATGTCATTGCTTTGACAACATATGGCTTCATGAGAGAGCTTGCTTTCCAGTAGCAGGTAGAAACTTTGTAAATCCAAATGAACACAGCTTCTTGTTCTTTTGAATTATCTTCTCTTGGATATCTGAGGCTTAGAAGACTGAGAGTATTTTTTATCTTGACTCTTACAAACTGCAAGCTGGGATATACTTTAATTCTTCTTAGGTTATATAGAAGTTTTCATTGCATGTGTCACAGTCCTGCTTTTGTACCTTTCTTAGGAGCACTGTCTATTTTCATATCTTGAAATCCAGGGACAAGAGAGCGATTCATCAGAAACGTCAGTCCGAGGACCACGAATAAAGCATGTTTGCAGGAGAGCAGCTGTTGCCCTGGGCCGTAAGCGGGCGGTGTTTCCTGATGACATGCCCACTCTGAGTGCCTTACCGTGGGAAGAGCGAGAGAAGATACTGTCTTCCATGGGGAATGATGGTGAGATTTCCAGTTTTCACTTGCGGATTCATGGAAAGTCTGCTTTAGTTGACTAATTGGGTGAATGGCATCTTTACATTTGTAATAAATACAGCCACATCCGAACCTGTGAGAATGAGATCTTCGAGCATTTAATAAGGGTAGTATGTTAAAGAGATCTGGGCTCTGTGTTAAAACACCACTGAGACAAGGTTAACCCTTTTAACTATTGTTAATTTTAATAAAAATCTGTTATGTGCTGCACTTGAGGTCTGTTGAGGGCAATGTGTGTGTACGTACCACATGTATATGTATATATGTATACATACATGGTCACACACACCCCTTGTGTGGCTCTGCAGTTGAACTTAGATGTAACAGAATAGATTCCACGAGCTCATTACTCACTTCTGAAAGATTATTTGACTTCCGTGGATTCACAGAACTTTTTTTCTAATAGACAAATCATCAATAGCTGGCTCTGAAGAGGCTGAACCTCTTGCTCCACCTATCAAACCAATTAAGCCGGTAACCAGAAACAAGGCACAGCAAGAACCTCCAGTGAAGAAGGGCCGACGCTCGAGGCGCTGTGGGCAGTGCTCAGGCTGTCAGGTTCCAGAGGACTGTGGTGTCTGCACTAACTGTCTGGACAAACCCAAGTTTGGTGGGCGGAATATAAAGAAGCAGTGCTGCAAGTAAGTCTGAGTGTTTGAGAAACTGCTTGGCTAATCTCTGTATGGAGCAGGATAAGCACACCCACACTTTGGGGTGAGAAACAACAGGCTTTTAGCCCTATTGCGTAGGCTTTGGATGAATTTGGCCTGGGCTGAGGCTGGATGGCTACAGGGAATTAAAAGCAATTTAATTTCAGAGTGTTCATCCTGATTCAACGTGTGCTTTTCATGAACTCTTTTTCTGAAGTTCACTTCCAATTTATTCTCCCTACTTTGAAGAAACTGTCATAGTAGCACTGAGAGCCATTTGAAATGAGACCAGTGGCTTTCATTCAGCAGTATGGGTTATTCATAGAATCATAAAATGGCCTGGGTTGAATAGGACCTCAAAGTTCATCTAGTTTCAACCCCCCTGCCACAGGCACGGTTGCCAACCACTGGACCAGGCAGCCCAGAGCTACATTCAGCCTGGCCTTGAATGCATCCGGGGACGGGGGATCCACAACCTCCTTGGGCAACCTGTTCCAAATTGTCACCACCTTCTGAGTGAAAGATTATTATTGCAAGAATGGCAATGTATGCATCTGTACTTTACCTCTTGTTCTCCCAGAAGGCATTTATGGAGAGCTTCTTTTTTCCAAATGAAGTTTATCTCGTGAATATACACTTCATATAACAGAGATGTCTCTGGATATCGTTAAGAAGTAACTCCATTACTTAGTTTTCCCATCATTTTATACGTATCACTTAGTCTGAACCCTTTGCTTTTTTAATTGCTCTATCAAATTGATTTTTCCAGACTAGATAATCTGTCTGAAAAGGCAGCAAATGAAGTGGTACCAGAAAGATTGTTGAGATATAAAAGCTATTTATAAAGTGCAGCTCTGAGAATTGCTATGGAGTGCTCATCTGTGCAAAAACAGTCAGCAGACTTCTGAACATAAGTAATCTAACTCCTAGCAGCTTTGCCCTGGCCTTGGGCTGGGTTTCAAAACCACTGACTGTGCTACAAGAATGAAGGCAGAAACAAAGTCTGTTGCACAATATTTAGAAGACAACATGCATTAGACATGAGGAAAATAGGAACTGAATGCTTAAAAAAATATTTGGTCACAATCCAATCCTACTCCATGGAAACAGAATATATATATATATAAATTTTAATCTGAAATAGCCTATTTGGGTTACATAAAACCTACAGGTGAGTGTTTGATGTTGTTTTAGAGCTCTTAGAAGCGTTCTGATACTACTCAAATGCCAGTTTCTAAGAGATGGAATTGATGGGGTATTTACCAGTGAAGCAGAGTTTTATCATCTTCAAGGTTGTGTTGTGAGTGTAGGGGAGAAAAAGAAAATACAGGAAACTAAGATTCTTTTAAATGTTTCTGAAGAAGGAGAAAACAGTTTGGCGAAAGTTGGTGGATGCATTGATGATGGTTTTCTTTCTTGTTAATCATGTTGAATGTTTGCAGAATGCCTTCCTAATGTCTGCATTTTTCTTCTGATTTCTGATTGGGTGACATGTTCTTTCTTCGTAGAATGAGGAAGTGTCAGAATCTACAGTGGATGCCTTCAAAAGCATATCTCCAGAAGCAAGCTAAAGGTAGGCTGGGGAGTTTGCCTCAAGTGCAGGATGAGAGAAATTTTCATACCTTAAATTTTGCTCTTTGCTCTCATTGTGAGTGCTCACAACTATAAAAGTTTAGTCTGAAACCAAACGCTAACAGGGAGCTGGCTGTTCTGTTGGGGTCATGTGAAAGTTGCAGAAGAGATGCAAATGCAGCTAGCAGCTCTAAACAGAGCCAGTGGTTCTCTTCTTCAGCTTAGACCTGTAGTTTCTCCTCCTTTTTGTAAGGAACGGCTGCTGACAGCTGATGAGCCTCCCTCAGCACTTAAGCTCAGCCAATTCTCAGAGGTTTGTTTCTTTGTTCCTAAGTGGTACGAGGACTGATATATCCCTTGGCACATCCTCGTCTTTGGCACATCCTCGTCTTTGACATAAGCCTTAAGCGAGCCGTATGTATGTTATATGTATTTTGTTAAATCCCTGCATTCTTGGCACTGGACCTCTGGAGGTTTGCATGTTATTGTCACAGTGGTCAGGATGCTGAACTCCCTCAAAATAAAGTTCTTAAAATGCACTGAGTCATCTGAAGTTGCACAATTTTGTACGTGTTACTTTACTGATGCTTTTTTCTTTCTAGCTGCAAAAAAGAAAGAGAAGAAATCCAAGACAAATGAAAAGAAAGAAAGTCATTCTGGAAAGAACCAATTGGACTCTGGACAGAAACCAACTCCTCCAACTGTTGTACCAAGAGAAGACAGTGCTGTAAAGAAGAGCAGCGAACCTGCTCGTAAGCCTGTGGAGGAGAAGCATGAGGATGGGAATTCCTCTGTTCCCCCACCAGAGCCCAAACAGACCCCTGCATCTGGTACCAGAAAGACTGGCAAACAGACAGCCCAGCCAGTACAGCTCCCTCCGTCTCAGCCACCGAGCTCAGGACCTTTGAAAAAGGAAGCACCAAAAGTTACCACTTCTGAGCCTAAGAAAAAGCAGCCTCCACAGCCAGAAATAGGTAAATGGGACTGTTTATCTTCAATATGTTTCAATCGCGAATCATGTTAAGTAACAGTATTAATGCTGCTAAAATCTGTTGGATTTTAAAACTGATAAATGCTTTACGATCTGGTGAAATTAAAGCAAGTTGTTCTGGGAATGTTGTTTAGAACTGGCTTCCTTTTATTGAACTGCATAATTGATTGGGATGGGAAGATAAGGGACGACCTTTAATGTGATTTTTAGTCACGCAGTCTTGGCAATCTTGAAGTATATTTTCAGTATTGTTAAGTTTACTAACAGTCTGAATGTGAAACAGCAGGAGTGTAATGTCTTACTACCAAAGCATAGCCTAGTATTGCACATAGTACAGAACAGCGTGGACAGCGACCAAAAAGGCAGCTCCAGGACTTCTGTTGCTTTACACCTGGAACACTTCAGAGCTTTAGCAGATCAAGTTCTACTGGCCATGCCTTGCAGGCTGCCCCGGTCATAGCTGGTGATGTACAGTCACAAAGATGGTGGGAAAATTCCAGTCTAAAATTCATCTCTTGTTACACAGCTGTTTTTTTT
>PPHD01014453.1:5534-16684 GCA_002909625.1 Bambusicola thoracicus
AAAAAGAAAGAAAAGATAAAGAAAATACTGGTCTCTGTGCACTAGAACATTTCTTCTCTGTATTACACTTTATATTAATCACAAGAGAGAAGAAAAGGAGACCTTTTCTGAGGCCTATGAAACTCAGTGGAACAAGCAGGATAATTTCCCATTTCTTTACTAGGTGTTAGACCAAGCCCACAGGACTCTTCAGTCTGTCTGCAACTGACTTGTATGGAGCATAGTTTCAAGCAGCTACTCGGGACCGCTTCCCAAAGTCAGCACCACTGACCACTGAGTGGAAGAAAAACATCTCTGAAAGCCTGAACTTCTCTCCACCACTGTACCAGTGTGGGGCCCAAACTTGCACTTTGTGATTTTTAAGTAAAAACAAGTAAACAAAGAAACATGACTGAACTTGTGAGGGTGGGAAAGTGAAGGATCGGTGCTAACAACTCTCAAACTGCTCACCAGCTCACTCATTCCCACAGCAATTGCTATATTTCCCTGAAACAAAAAGATGTTCCTGGTTTTCTTACCTCTGAGTATTTGCATTGCTCTTACAGACACAAATTGTTTCCCAGCACTCAGTAGGAGAATATCTCCAAAGGAGCAAATGAAGTATGTATAATGCATAGGATGCTAGCTCTCTCATGAGATAAACATATGCTCTGTCTATCCTGGTAAATTAAATAAGGTCAGAATTGTTCCTAGGCACTGCAACTTGGTTGTCCATGATATTGGAAGTGTTATGTTAGTTCCTGATCCTGCTTTACAGCCCATAACTGCCATGGACAATACCCACACACAGTTCAGAGGTCAGCACAAGTTGTCATGGGACATCTTTTGAAGTGTGACACCAGGCTTTGACTGCTGTTGTTTCCACCTCAAAATCTCTGCACATCCCTTACAAAGTGATATTCCCCTCTTTCAGGCTAATTCCTACTATGTTTCAAAATCTCTTTGTAGTTGCCTGGTTACTGTTTATTCTGGTTTATGGTCATCTTCCTCTCTAACACTATGAGTTTCGGGGCAGTTTTGCATATTTGATCTGCCGTGGTGTTTACAGCCACATGCTTATCTTAGCAGGTGGGGCTATCCAGGCCCTTTTCCAAGGGTGAGCTGTGCAAGAACCCCCACAGAGGGCTAAGGATCATTTCAAATGGACAGTTTGGGACACAGCCATCCTGTTTTGGAGGGAAAGAGTATTTAATGATGTGGACACACTCTTACATGTGTCCTGGGCTCAGTGCCAGGGAACTATCCCAGGCACCTTTAATTTACCAGTATAGACAGAGCCAAGATGATTCTCATGCGGGAAGTAAGCAAGTAAACTTGGAGGTACACACAAGATGCAGAGTCAAGGTCCTGATCTGGTAGATAACTCTCCTCCAGTGCTCAGCAGTTTATAGCTGGGATTTTTGTTCTCTCCAGCATACCAATTAAAAAAAACAGCCATAAATTTCAGAGCTTAATTCTGAGTTTAGATTCTGAAGCTTTGTATGCTCAAATGTGGCTTAGAGCCAATGTTTTGGTTCAACACCATCTCTAAAATATTGTCTTTAGCTTTATGTCATGTGTAATAAAAAGGTAAATATCTTTTGATCTTGGTCTGCATCCAGGTTGTTAGAGTTCCCTCCCCAGCCTATTGGGCCTGCACAGGGTCTTACTGGCTGTGGAACTGATTGCAATAACTTGTCTCTTATTCCAACCTATTTGGTTTCTTTCTAAAGCCAATCTTAAAGTGATAAAATACAGGCTTTGGGGGAGGGTCATTTTTTTTCCTTTGGTCTGTGTGTATTATAGTCATTTCTCTGAAAGATGGTAGAGGGCAACTGATCTTGTAGTGGGGAGGGAGGATGTTGTACAGTCAAATATCTATAGAAGCCTCAGATTTTTGCTGTTTATTTTCTCAGCACTGAAATCCTACAACCATGAAAGATGAAAACCATAAAGGACAAGACATTGTTTTTGTTATTAGCCTTTTCTCCATCAGAGTTTTTTCCCTTCAGGTACCTCAGGGATTTGACACTTTTGTCTACACATTGGTGTATCACATGTGAATAAAACCTTCTTGAGCTGAGCCTGTATCAGATGGAGTAAATACTCTATTATAATCTCAGAATAATCCCAGGAGATTACAGACTAACCTATGTAAACAAAACAGGGAATGCCAGTATCTAAAGTGGCAAGCCCTTCCTAAATTAGTGATGGGGACCAACTTGAAGAAGAATTTATGGTGCTCGGAAACTCTATTGCAACATATTACAGAAATAACTAAATATATCCAATCTTTCACTCCTAATTCCTTCACATTCCTTGAGTACATATAAATAAAAGCCATTCAGAGTAAAAGTCAGACTGTTTTGAAATCCACATGAGAAGAAGAAGCTCCCAGCACAGTAAGTTTGATGTCAGTTTTGGAAGGAAAGAAAGATGATGAGGCACTCTGAGGGGCAAGAGAAAAAGCAAGAAAAGACTATAAGGAGCCAAGAACAGGAGGAAATGCTTGGACTACAGGGGACACGCTGGGACAACTGAAGGGAGTAGCTAGGTAGAAGAATGAATTAAGAGCTAAAGACTTCAAATTTAGTCATTCACTGAGAAACTTGGAGGCTTAGTAGTAAACACGTGAAAAGATGATGTTCTAGGAGCTGAGATTCAGAACAGAGATCCCACTGATGGCTACCTGGCATCTTTCACAAAGCAATATCTGATAAGAAAGATAAAACAAAGGAAAGAAAGAAAAATGAAAATCTTACTGTGTAGAAATAAAGAGTACAATGAGGAGTTAAATGTGGTAGCATCCATTTGCTGTTTATGTATGCAACTTGCCAGTAGTTGCAACACTACATTCTCTGGAAAGTAAGAAAAAAACAGAAAACTCCCTAAAGTATTTTTTTCTCATAATGTGCACAGCGTGATGTCAGTCTGGCAGAGGAATTAAAAAATAAACAATAACACACATTTTTACCAAACAGAAAAAATACCACTCACAAATGCAATAAAATAGTGGGTGTAATACATTGTCTCTTGTTCTTCATGACCAAAGAGGAGGAAGTAGGTAAGCATTAGCAAAGTTGGGGTTTGAGGGCATACACTTTCAGTGAGACTGTGTGGTACATTTTTTTCTGACCACTGTTTGCACTGTCTTTATCTGTGTTCCTCACCCTGGAGCCAAGCAGCTATTGTAAAGGTGTGTCCATGAGGATGGGTAAAATGCTGCAGTAAGCAGAATGGCTTCTTTCATTCCACAGCCTCTACATGTAAAACTTTCTCCCAGTGACAGAACGTACTACTTTATGTTTTGACGATAGCAGCTTTATTTGTGTGAAGGGAAGGACACAGCTGATTTTTTTCATCTCATAGAGTTATATCTCTTCAAAGTAATCCTGTTGGAAAATATTCACAAGCTGAAGCTTTGATGAATCTTGCTCTTGCATTGGAGCCTTGTTTGGAGTAGTATTGGCTTCAATAAAATGTTCACTGGAAATAATTTTTTTCTTATTGAGTTTTGAAGGAAAATATGTGGATATTGAAAACCTGACTAAAATCTAGATGCTCATTTAGCAACTGTTTCCATCCAAGTTAATCATTCATGTACTCTCACACACTGAGGAAAAAATGAAACTGAAGTGAACTTCTTTCTGCCTGGCCGGGAATGAAGACTGATCTGATGCAGATTTTGGATTCTAGTCATTCTATGCATGAACTAGTTTAAGGAAGGACTCCAAATAAATCCAGGTTTCAGATACAAAACCACATATTAAAAATGAACACTAATTTCTTAGCCTCAGTCCACTTTAGAAGGTTGTAGTATACTGAGACTTCAGCAAAGCCTTTGATGCTGTCTCCCACAGTATCCTCCTGAAGAAACTGGCAGCCCATGGCTTGGACAGATACACTCTTTGCTGGGTAAAGATCTGGCTGGATGGCCAGGCCCAGGGAGTGAGTGGTGGTGAATGGAGTTATATCCAGCTGATGAGCAGTCATGAGTGGTGTTCCCAAGGGTTGGTTCTGGGGCCTGTCCTGTTTATTATCTGGACTGATGACCCTGACAAGGGGATTAAGTGCACCCTCAGTAAGTTTGCAGATGACACCAAGCTGGGAAGAAGTGTTGATCTGCCTGAGTGTACGAAGGCCCTTCAGAGGGATCTGGACAGACTGGTGCAATGCAATGAGGCCAGTGGGATGGAGGTCAACAAGAACAGGTGCCAGGTCCTGTACTTTGGCCATGACAACCCCAGGCAATGCTACAGGCTTAGGACAGAGTGGCTTCCAGGCAGTAGAAGAAATGGATCTGGAGGTATTAGGTTAAAGCTCAGCTGAACATGAGCCAGCGGTGTGCCCAGGTGGCCAAGAAGGCCAGTGGCATCCTGACTTGTATCAGAAATAGCATTGCCAGCAGGAGCAGGGAGGTGTTTATCCCCCTGTACTCAGCTCTGGTGAGGCTGCCCCTCAAGTACTGTGTTCAGTTTTGGACCCCTCCCTACAAGAAAGACAGTGAGGTCCTGGAGCATGTCCAGGGAAGGGCAATAAGGCTGGTGAGGGGTCTGGAGCACAAGTCTTATGAGGAGTAGCTGAGGGATTGTTCAGTCTGGAGAAAAGGAGGCACAAGGGAGAGCTTATTGCTCTCTACAGCTACCTCAAAGGAGCCTGTGGCGAGGTGGGGGGGTTGGTCTACTCTCCCATGTAACTAGCGACAGGACTAGAGGGAGTGGCCTCAACTTGCACCAGGGGAGGTTCGGGTTAAATGTTAGGAAAAACTTCTCTGAAAGAGAGGATAGTTGCTGGAACAGGCTGCCCAGGAAGGTGGTGAAGTCACCATCCCTGTAGCTGTTCAAGAAACATTTAGATGTTGTAGTAAGGGACATGATTTTGTGGGGAAATATTGGTGGAAGGTGGACAGCTGGACTAGATGATCTTGGAGGTCTTTCCCAACACTGGTGCTTATATGATTTTAGGAAGAGTGGATATAGATCCTAAGGCAAAACATCTTAACATAGATATATAATTAGACCAAGTGAATTGCATCCCAGAAGCATCTATATTTCTATCTAAAAATACTTGTGATTATAAAGGAGGCCACTAGGTCGTGTGTTGCAGGGTTCCAAAGTAGATTAAGTAAATCCCACTTGGTCTATCTATAATTCACTACATTTTTCAGACTGTGGTACCAGAATGGAAGATATAGTTCCTATCTGTTCTGAGATGTATTTGACCTGAAGGGATCTACTCTGAATTACACCCTGGAAATTCTAGAAAATAGTTTCGACACCAAAGATGAATACATAAGTAAACCACTTTTGCTCTGAAAGAAGATGTATAGCTCACTTTTCAGGAGATTTAGTTTTCATTCTGGTATAAAATAAAAATAACTTTAGAAACCTCCATAGGATTGGCCATCACATGTCCTGGTCAACCCTCATGCTCATTGGTTTTCCCAAAGTTGGGTACTATTTGATTATTCTAACCCTTTTACTTAATGAATTTCATTAGTCCTTAATATAATAGTAAAATGAATTTCTTTAGTCCTTAATATAAAATTAAAAAACCCACATTTTTACTTCTTTAAAAACTGTAATCATGTATGATTTCCTTATCTTAGACCTTCTAAAAAGGAAAACAATAAGGATCAGAATATTCTTTCCACAAAACAAGATTTTTGTTCTTTTTTTTTTTTTTTTTTTTTCAGCAATTCAGGATAAGGCTCCTGAGATACCTATCTCAGCTGTTGTATGGGTTTCAGAAGATAAATGTCAGGCCAAAGTATGAGATACCTCCTTTGAAACCAAGTGCCATAGGGCAAACCATATGTAAATATAAGAAAACCTTGCCTCTTGAGGCTGATTTATTTTCCTCCTTCAAGCAGCTGATCACCAAGCAACCTATGAATACCAGGTTATCAACTTCATAATAAAGAAACATAAATTGTTAACCTGTAGGGAATCTTGGGCAGCTCCAAATTTCACTGGTGCCTTGGCTGGCTGCTCATTACTGCCACATGCTAAATACTCTGAGAGCTAGCCATCACCATCAGAGGGAAATGTCAGGGTAGTTCATCACTTCCATAGACTCATATCTCTTTCGGATTACAGACCATCCTTTATGGATCTCCATTAAATCTCAGTGGCTATTTGCCATGCCAACAACCCTGAAATTTTCCTAGATCTCTAATTTCATCCCTCTGTATTTGGATGAGTAATATTAGTAGAACTGTGCAAACAGTGAATGACACAATGGTAAAAAAAGAAAATAAAACAATATCCCCAAATGGCTTTCAGGACTGGTGAAAAATTAAACTTTTTATCACTTTCATATTTTCTTTTACATCTGCTTCCTGCAGAGAGAAAAATCAATGCCAATAACAAGTATGCTAATTACTGTTTAGGCCATAGCTTCAAGTCTTTAAGTAATGTTGAATACTTCTTTGGTTCAGTCAGGAAATCTGCTAAGACACATTTCTCCAAACTGCTGCCAAAGGGAATGTCTGTTTTTAATACTTGAAAAATAAACCAGATTTGCACTTTTAAGTGACCACATTTTTACAACTCCTACTGGGCTCCTATGCAGCATTTGACTTTATCCCACCTCATACTTTCTCCTTCCAGACACTAGGCTCAACTCATCTACACTTCAAGGCAACACTGAAGATCACAGTACTGGCAGAAAATTGCTATACTGTTTTGTGTGCTTTGGTTTAACATAGATTGAGGCAGGATAAGAGGTGTGGTGATGGCAGAGCCATTCTTTTTCAATGACTTCCAGCAATATCTGAGGAAATAGTAATAAATGGAATTTAAAAAAAAAAAAAGTGTGGAATAATGGGAAATATTTTTTCTGATATACATAAAAAAGTACAGAGTCTTAACTTCATTATTCCTAGTACAAGCCACTTTTGATGTCTCTGGTCTGTTTTAGTTCTTTCTTTTGGTTCTTGTGAAACAAATTTATTTGAGGAACACTGTAGCAGCATTCAGTTTAAAAACAGAAATCAGACTTATATATTCCAATCAAGCTGATATTTCAGAATTTTTCCTGAATCATCAAGAGTGATGTTAAAACATAATAGGCCATGAATCTGGGAATTCTTTTTCAGGATATTCTCATGGCCTTTAACAGTTCCTTTAGGGACCTCCTGAGACAGAAGTGACATCTTTGCTTTTAATGACACTGTGCGAGCTCCTCTTCTATTGTTTTGTCCTTAGCCCCACATAAACTATTACCATCCATAACATCTTGCAGCTAGGAATGCCACCACTCACCCATACTTCCCAGGAAGGAAGTACCCCTCATTTTTTTCAAACCTTCCAGTTGGGACCATCGCTATGAAAAAACATTATGAACAAGCAGCAAAAGAAGTGGAATGGGTTCAAATCCCATTAGCAGTTATTGTCCTTTCATAAGATGCTTCTCTAGAGCAGTCAGGAGTAAGTCCTTTTCAATCAGCTGACATGGATGCATCTGCCTACGCATTCAATATCTAGAGCCTTTAGCCAGACTGTAGTGTCAAGAGGGTGAAATTAAATTCTTTTTGTAAACCACAGTCATCTTGAGACAATGTGTTTTTTTTTTTCATAAACAACTAATTTCCCTTTTTTTTTTTTTTAGCATCTTTTCCTATTGTTATTTATTTATCATCAGAGCTCAGACTAACTTTGCCTTCTTGTACTACATTATTTATTTATGCCAGATCGCTCTTACTTATGTCACAAGAAGTCGGTGCTCTTAACTGCTGCAAAATCCACATGTAAATCCTAAAACATTTCAGTGTACAGAGTTTTTCAGAACTAGATCTATAGCGCTTGGAAAATAACTTTCGGTAACCTCAGCTCTTCCAACCAAGGAGGTTAAAGTAGCAAGAGCAAAAATGGTCCTGGAAGAGGTTAGAATGTTGTCTGGGACTCAGCTGTGTTTCAGGCAACTGTTGCATGTGGAAGGGGTAAGACGGGTAAGAGCCATTGAGAACATGGAGAATATGGTTTGCCCTTTGACCAGAACATCCCCTGCCTGCCCCAACGTGACAGAGCACAGACTGCTGGGTGGTCTCGCTCCAGTCTCCCCAAACAGTAGTTCATACAGTACAAATACAACAAAAAAAGCAAGAGTAATTTAACACAACATGCTGCCTCAGCTCAGACATGGCCCAGACCTGATCCAGGGTGGAGATTGAATTACCTCCCTCGCTGGTGGAGAAGCCCTCCCATCACTGGCAGACAACAGGAGGAGGCCTGGCATGCAGCTGCCTGTGCCTTATCTAGTCTGGGGACAAGGTCTTCGAATTCCACTGGTTACAATTCCTTGCATACAAAATAAAGGTATTTGTGGATGTGGCAAAAGCGTAACACAGATACTCTTTAGAAAAGCTGCAGGCACCCTGCAGCACCAGGAAAGTTGACACTCCAAGCACCTTGATGCACTGGGAGCCACCAGGTCAGTGGTGCCTGCAGCATTCACCAGAGGGGTGCTGTGTTTGTGAGTGCTTTTCCTCTGTAATTTAAACATATTTTATTTCAAAGATAAGTCAATGTAAGTAAAAGTCTAGATGGAGCTAGGAACACACACATTTACACGTGGAAAGAATAGTTTAAACAGTGCGTTTTCTGCTGTTTGTTTTTTTCTCACCTTTTCTCCCTTGGTTGTTTCAAAGTGGAAATGGACTAAATTGTGTTTGTAGATCAGTAGATTTAATTAAGGTAAAATACCAAACTGAGGTTGACTTTCCCTGCTCAAATGCAAAATCAGTTTAGGAATATGGCATGCTTCATGTTGTGGTACCCTAGCCCTGCTTAGCATCAAGTCCAGGAAAGCCACATCAGCTTTGTTTAGGATTATTCTTCTGCTTAAAGCTAAGCAGGGCCTGTGAAGCAAGGTCTGAATATTTATGGTTTACTTTCTTTTATAAGGTGAAATAACTTTCTTTTATAAGGCGTAATTATAACATAATTGCATGGTGGTAAGCAGAAATTAGAGAAAAATATTGCTGAATAACTGGATGTAATTATGCAAATCCCGGTTACTAGGACTTGCTAAAATTGTCTGTCAGTTGAGGCAATTGCTTCTCCACAGTAACCATATAATTTTGGTATGCTGAACTCCTAGCTTAAAAGACAGTCTGATCATGTATTTATGTTGTAATGACACAGTAATAATTACCACATCCAGCGACTGTATGGAAGGTACAGTGCAATCAATTCTGAATACTTACCATACATGATAATTTGAAGATTGCTCACGTCATACCACTGTTCTTAAACACAGATTCTTTAAGTTTCTCACCAATTCTAACATCTGTTGCATACTTGGAAAGGAGGAATGGGTTCCTTTTGCATAAGAACATAACCTTGTTCTGTATTCTGAATCAAAACAGGCAGTTTCCTCCAGATGTCACTTCAAAATTTCACTGCTTCAATTACATTTTAGTCCAACAAAGCAGAAAGGATGAATATAACTAACAGGATTCTCAAGGCTCAGATGTCTCTAGAAAGATGTACAAAAAATGTAACTGTGATGAACATGATGGGTCAGGATTTTCAGTACTTAGAATAAGAAATTAGGATTAGAAACCACAGCAAGTGGTATATTACCCATCTACTTTTTGACCAACTTCTCTTTCTTGGTTGTCTAGCTCCTGGACTCTGTCTCCTCGTCTCTTCTCATCATGTCCTTTTCCATCACAGTCAGGGCTTATTCTTACTCCTGGGTATGAAGTCTGACCAGAGCTCCCTTTGTAGACCAACCTTATGGATGCTCCCTTCACCCAGCTGTTCCTGCAAATCTACTTACATGTCCCTGTACCGCAAACCTCTTAGTTCAACAGGAGCATTTTGGCACCTTCCAAAACATTTGGCTTCGTCATGTTTGGCATCTTGCCGTGCAGACTAGTAACAGAGACAGAATGCTTCTGCATTTCTTCTCTGACTCCTGTTCCTTAATTTGGCATAAAATCTTGTTTAGCCTCCTCACTTTTACATAGGCAGTCTGAAAAGAAGAAGTCTACTTCTGTGACTTACAAGAAGAACAGGCTTATCATTTCTGAATATGGGTACCATTTCCACCAAAGAGGGGATATTTCTGACTTCCAAACAGACAAGAAAAGCATTCTCAAGACCTGAGTCTTTCTCTGTCTCATGTAGGAATAGTATGTGGTGAAAACTTTACCTTCAAAACTGTAATCCAGGTTTTAGATTCATGTTGTCACTCTTTCCCTCAGCTTCACAAATGTTTTGCTGCAGAAAGTTGCTGTTGGAACTGTTAGCACTAACAGAGGAAAGAGCAGCTTTAAATAGTGAACATATAAAAACTAAATAGCAGCTTTAGGTTCCTGTGAATTGTCACATATAGGGAAAAGCTAATCCATTTCCTCCATAAACTATTATTGGCTCCAGAGTTTGTTGGGAGCATGAAGGGTCTGTGAATTGCAGAGCCAGAACAGATTATTTCAGGGAAAGAGAAAACATGCTATAGTAAATGCACAGAATGTTATAACAAAACATTGAGGAGGGATATACTCTGGAGAACATGTCCTCTGGAGGAACAACAAAACAATTTTGAAGAGGAAAAGAGGCATTTAGAAAGCCAGTTTGGATGTGAGGAAGAGATAAGAAAATGGATAGGGTTCTAAAAAAATTTAGATATGGATTTTCCTGCCATACAGTTTTCCAAATTACTCAGTTTCCTCCTTCTCCTCTGGACTTGCCAAATCCAAAGCAAGACAGCCGTAACCCTGTTCTTTCCTGCCTTTTTGGCACTGTGTTGGAGACAGTCCTAGGTTGTGAACTGGGAAAGCTGGGCTTTCAATGACCTGGAAGGAAACCTAACCTGAGAATCCAAACTGAAATCTGGGTGTAGAGGAAACCTATTGCATGACCGCATGGTCTTCCTGGCCTAGGCAGCAGCCTTTTGCACTCCCCATTTGTGTTCCTGGGGTAATAGTGCTCTTGGCACAGAAACTCAAAGTATCTGAGTTTTGCTTCCACTAAGACAATGTTTTGGGCCGTTGGTTTTTTAGGGTTTGGTTTTTGTGGGGTTTTTTTTTGTTTGTTTGTTTTGTCATTAATATTTCTTCTCCATGAGTGAAAAGTTACTTAGATTAATTCCCTGCCTTCCAATAGAACCTCACTGACAATTTTCACTTCAGCACCTCCTGCCAGAAATCTTTTTTTTTTTTT
>PPHD01014454.1:0-16682 GCA_002909625.1 Bambusicola thoracicus
CCTCCAGGGATGGGGCATCCACAACCTCCTTTGACAACCTGTTCCAGTGTGAAAAACTTCCTTCTAATATCCAACCTAAACCTCTCCTGTCTCAGTTTAAAATCATTTCCCCATGTCCTGTCTCTATCCACTCTCGTAAACAGCCGTTCTCCCTCCTGTTCATATGCTCCCTTCAAGTGTTGGAAGGCCACAATGAAGTCTCCCCAGAGCCTTCTCTTCTCCAAGCTAAACAAGCCCAGTTCCCTCAACCGTTCCTCGCAGGAGAGATGCTCCAGCCCTCTGATCATCTTAGAGGCCCTCCTTTGGAACTGTTCCAAGAGCTCAGTTGAAAGGCCGTGTTCATAAGAAGCTGTTCAAGAGGCCCATATCATATTCATAATGTGTTTAGAGTTTGTTTAGATATTCTTAAATGGCAAATTAATGAAACTAACTTGGGGGAAAAAAAAAAAAGAATATATTTCAGTATTTAACATTATTATTGATGTATTATTTTTTAATAAAAAGTTTTCCTTTCCTCTATAGCAACCTTTCACACTGCTTCTATTTCCATAGGCTGAACCTGTGATTCTGGACTTGCGAGATCTGTTTCAGCTCATCTATGAACTGAAACAAAGGGAAGAAATGGAAAAAAAGGCACAAAAGGACAAGCAGTGTGAACAGGCGGTATACCAGGTATATGCATAAGCTTGTACTACCACCAAGAAAAATGTAGTCTGAAGCATCTCCCAGTATTGCTCCAAAGAGGCACAGGGTACCCTCAGTATTTGTTAACAGCAGTGGGTTTGAATGAAAAATGTGAAGCTAACAGCTACTGTGAGCTCAGAAGTAGGATTAAACAGTGATGAAAGAGATCACCTGGGGTAAGATGAACATGCTAGGCAACTTGAAATGTCCTGCTCATTTCCAAGATAGAGTTTCTTCTAGTTGAATAGGAAAACTTTAATGAAGGCCATTGTGTTGCAAGTTGGGTTTTTAGCAGCATCTTGTACTTTAGGGATGATTCATTAGACTTCTGTACGCGTGCACTTGACTGAAATCAATAAGGTGCAGGTTGCTAAACTCTCATGAAAGAAGAATAGTGTTACTTTGTAGAATGACTTGACTTTATCTGCATACTAAAGAGAGAGGATTATATACTTACCTGCACGTTTTGCTTAGTTCTTTGCTGTCCTTTAGTTTCTGAATACAGTTCTTTTATCTCTGCTGTTTATGTTCTTTGCTTTTACTGCCTGTCCTCTTACTTTGCTGTAGACAATTTTGGAAGAAGATGTAGAAGACCCTGTATACCAGGTAATTTCTGAAGCTGCACGGCCTGGGAGTTTCAGAAATGACTAGATATATGTTATCTTCAAACACAGCCAAAGCCTTTCACAGAATGTTTTGATATGTATTGAGATAGGTCTCACGAGAGACTACATTTTACAGAAAGTAGCATGTTTAGGGATTAAGATGTAATAGCACAGTATTTCTGCATTGAAATATTAGATTGACTATTTCCTAAAATGTGCTTTTTGAGTCCAGATTTGAAGATTCCAATTGAGATTTGTCATTATTTCCTTATTTTTTTTAAAAAAACACAATCTAACACAAAAGAGAATTACTTTGAAAATAAGGAAGATGACACCTTGTTTTTATAGCAATAAATTGACATCTTGTTGTTGGCTTCTATGCAGCCAGAATGTCATTCAGAGAGTGAATATTTGTTAAAAAGAAACACAGAGGAATTAATGTTATAATGTACTCCCTTGTTGGCATTTTGGGTTATGATTTAATAATAAATCTGTAGTTTAAGTCCTGTTTCATTCAAGCAAAATGCCTGGGAGTAAAGATAATTATCAGAAATGTGTCAATATATTCATGTCCAATATCCTGCTGAGTGTGAAGAAGAAAAAGATGTAATTTCATTCTCGTGTTTTTGTGCTGAGATTTGTGTTTTGTGGAGATTTTGTGTTCTTCCACTTAAAAATACCAGTTGGAGGCACACTGAAAGAAACCAATTCAAGCATTAGTGACTATTGAGCACTGTCTAAGGTGTTTCAAGCAAGATGAGAAGAATTAGGATGCCCTAAATTATGGTTCAGCTTTTATAATGTAAGGAGCTTTACTTTCTCTGTTCCTCACAATAAAACAAGAACCTGAAGATGAAAAGTGTTGTGACAGCCTTTCACCATGTGGTATGTTGCACGAGCTCCAGCCTGTTCTCCCAGTTTGGATTTAGCTTTTTTATTCATAGATAATAAATACGTGTGGAAATAATTGCCATTATGTAAAAGAGGCAAAATTCACATTGACTTCAGAAAATTAATATTGGACCGCAGGCGGTATCCCTAGTGAGAAAGAATTAGGAAGTTGCTCTAATGATCATTAGAGGAGATTTAGGTCTATTCTCTGCCGGTTCATGAAATATGAAACAACCTTACTCTGTGCTTTCCAACAAACCAGTTGTTGTCTGGTTCCATCCAGCCTTTACTTTGAACTTGTTTCTTTAATGCCTGCCTGTGTTTTTATGTGGAATTCCAAATTGCCTTTTTCCCTCTGTTTCATCTTTGACTTTTCCTCTCTGGCTGCTGGTGTAATAGTACATTGTGTTTGAGGCTGGACATGAGCCAATCCGTGAGCCTGAAACAGAAGAAAACATTTATCAGGTATAAAATCACTGCTTCTGTGTTTTCATTGCAACAATTGCAAGCATTTAGTAAAACACATTTCATATATAATTCACTTTTATTAGTTTTCATGCATCACAAAAAATGTCTGACGTTTCATTCTTATGACCTTACATGAATAATCTGCCAGTCTCTGTGTATTTATTTGTTTGTCTGTTCAGCTTCTGCAGGTTTTATTAACTTTATCTGTAAGTTTTGCCAAATTGTGAAGGGTCTTAACCCTTGAGCACACCATATAAAGTGATAATTGGTAGATTCTCTTTTCTCCTTTTGATTCTTGAAACTTTTTGTTTCTAAGAAACAGATAGTGAAATCTCATGGAGACCATCTCAGCAATTCTTAGAAAGGCATTTTATTGGTACTTCATTTTTGGCTAAGCAAGGAGAACAGCTGAACAAAACGTAAGAGTTATCAGAGGATATCCCCCATACTGGGGAAATATTTTCAATGTGTATATATTATGTAAGAGCTCAAGCTCCTGTTCTTCACAGTGACTAAAGAATTGTATTGAAAGCAATATAAAATAATCTTTAGTTGTTCAATTCCTCCTCAAGGGATCAGTGTAGGGTTTATTAAAATATAACTTAATTCATTCTGTATCACCTACTTGGAACAAATCTGGAGATAGACAGAAATCTCTCTATGCTGTAAGAAAACTGAGGTTTGAGGAAATCATTTGGTATGGAGTGGAAGGGAAGGAGATCCAAGAAATGATGAAGCATTTCATCTGGCTGTGCTAGAGGTTGATCTGCTAATAGGAGAAGCTTTTTTGAGGTAGACAGGGGCAGGGAAAGAACAAAAATGAGGAAAAGTGTTTATTAAGTAATGAGAAGAGGTAGGAAGATAATACAATAAAATGAACAGGTAGAGTAGATGTAAACCAGGATAGAAAGAAGCTAAATTGGGAAAGGGAAGTGCAAATGAGAAATTAGAAAACAGCAATCTTATAGACAACATTACAGGGTCATTAAGGTGAAGTCTGCATAACCTGTTTCTGTAGATTTCCTAGCATCCCTGCCATGTAATATAAGCTACGCATCACATCCATAGAGCAGAGCATTCAGAGCTCTCAAGGTGAGAGCATGCCTAAGGTTGAATATTTTCTACCACAAAGTGTTGAAAGGTTAGCTATTTTCAGAAAAACTGTCTTTTATAAAATGACTACTTTAGTTGTCAGTTCTGTGACAGAAACAAAGCTCCAATGGTAACAACATTCCTACAGGAAATTCCAATTGCTCTTCATCAGAGCACAAACAGGGCTTGTAAGGAGGTTGTGAAGAAGTATCAGTGCAAGCAAGCACAGATGGGGTTGTCAGTCCAAGGGTTCGCAGATCTAAAGCTAACTGGTGGATGTGGAAGAAGTAGGATGTGTATTCTGAGGAGCTGGCTAGAGAACAGGAATTCACTTAGAGAACAGAAGGACTCGTTGGATGTTTACGTAAAATGGTAATATAAGATGGGAAACAGATAGTGAGTTACTCATCTCAAGGTTACTGGCCTGTAAGTCACCAGAGAGCTGCTCAAGGTTTCATTTGACAGTCTTGGGATGTGAAGTGTTTTCTCCCATAGAAAATGCACAGAAGTGCACTGAAAATACCTGTGATAAATAATACACCCTAATCTAGGTGTATGCAGTCTAGCTTTGTCCTGCTCTTTATTTACTGCAGGCAACACCTTGAAAAAAGCAAATGTTGAGATTAGATACCATCAAGTCTTATTCTGTTATCTATTGCAGTGGGCAGATGCTGAAGTATTGCTACCATAGACTGACTCAGAGCCACTGGCTCCCTAGCTCCCACATACTTCATGGCTTGCTAGAAGTCTGGGATTCCACATCTTACACTCATATCACCAGAAAAATTGTTTCTCTTAGAAAATCTTGATGGATGTAGAGCCATCCAGGTTTTTATTAAAAGTGAAATTGGAAAAGGTCCTCTTTGTTGTTTCATTTTTTGCTTGGTACAAATCCTCAGTTGCCTCATGGCTCCTCACCTCAGCCTGGCAAAATCTGTCATCTGGTCCCGCTCTGTTTTTTCAACCAAGAGCTGGTATTCAAACAGTTCTATCTCCCATAGTAGAAGAGATTCCTAACTAATGCGTAACTGAATGAAGATGGAAGATAAATACTGAATGTGATAACCTCTAATTTTGTTTAATGTAGTGGAGGTCACAACTTCCTTTTTTCTCTCTCTGTCTATCACCTTTCTTTGATACATTATCCCAAAAGCTACATTTGTTTGCTCTTTTAATACAGTCTGTCTACATAATGTATTAGTTAGAATCATTTAAGTTGGAAAATACCTTCAAGGTCATCAAGGCAACCATCGAGAATTAATCACTGAGCTTGAATTGATCACTGAGCACCTTCCTATCCTCTCGCCAGTGTCAGATTTCTTAATGACATCTGTTTGCCTGTCTGTTTTATAATAGTGTGATGGGGATGGGATTTTGCTATGTATTTTTCAATTGTATACGTTGAGCACTGCTCTGTATGGAGGGGCAAGGTCTGTGCTGCAAGGAGTTGACAATCTAAGGCCAGGGTTTTGAGTTGTGGTGTTCGTGTTCCTGTAAGATGCAAGTACATCAAACTGGTTTGCAGACTGCCCTGGAGGCAGAGCTGTCAGCAGCACTGGCGCTTCTAGCACTATGGTGATATGGCCAAGCAAAAGAAAAAGCAGGAAGAGCTCAGAGGAGGAAGAAGAAAATGACTGCAGGGGAAGCTTTCCAGGGAGAAAATAAAAATTCCATACTGGTTATAGTTTATGAATAGTCAATCTCACAGCATTTGTCCTCTCTTCAAGGAAGACTAAACATTCCAGTAACTTATGAAATAGAGTATTCATGGTTTTGCACAGTCGCCTACCAGTCTGTGAAGAGTGACCCTTTTCCTATTAGGCTGAATTGTTCCATTCTCACCAGTCTCACATGCCTCATGTGATACGTGGCTTTAGTGGAAAAGACCAGTACTTTCAGAAAACTGAGGGAAACAAGTCATTCCTGGGACAGGAATAGAAAAGAAGTCTTAAAAACATGCCCATGTTAATAAATTGCATCCTGTTTCTGTGAGGATTCTGTATTTATGCCTCTTGATTGCTCTTGAAAAGCTTCTTCCATGTGCACTGTGTTAAAGTTTCAGCACTTAAGTGTGAGCATGCAGATGCCAGAACAGTAGAGAGACCTTTGGATATAGAAACTAAGAAATAATTACGCAGCTCTGTGAATAAAGAGTTCCTTCAGCTTTCCCTAAAATAGACCTGCTCTCATATCAAAACTCCAAGGTATTTACTGTCTTAGAAAACAAAAGGATAGTTAGTCTGTCAAATCTGTAGGATTATTTCTGCTGCTAAAGTATGAGGTTTCATAAACGTTTGAAATGTAACCTTAGGTTGAGTGCCTTTGTTCAGCAGAAAAGCAGCGCCAATTTACTTAGAGCATGTGTGTCTGTTTAGATCCTCTGTTTCTTTACTGTTCTTTTAGCTTGTGTCATTTACAATAGGCATTTAGTGCTTTTAGGAGGGAGAAGAAATACAATCACAAATTATAAGTATGTAAAACAGCAGTCCTTAGGCGTGCTAAGCCCAGAGCAAATGAATTCACATCAGTAGGATGTAAATGCCCAAGGTGTAAATTATGACTGTTGACTCACTTAGTTTATTTAATTGTATCATCATCGTCCCTATCCACAAGAGAGGCTGTTGACTGCAGGTCCCTGGCTGTGAGTGGCTGTGCAGCCTCGCACCCTGACAGGCTGTAATTCTTGACAGAATTGAAGATTTGTGACCAGCCATCACTTAGAGCAGCCCATGGGACCCAATCACTGCAGGGATACATGTTGTGGCTTCACTTGACTTAGATTATTAAAAGAGTTGGAAGGACGAAATCGAATGCCATAGGCCAAACATCTCTCTCTCTGATTGCACTGCTGCTCTGGATCTCTTTTACAGAGGAAGATGACATTCTGGCCTGATCATAACTCCCATGTGCATCTTCTAACCCCAAGTAAAATGATTAAGCAAACACTTTTGTAGGAAAGAGATCCAAATGCACCTGAATTTCATGAGCTGGACTAAACTGAGAATGAAAATCTCATCTCCGAGCACTACTGAGTTTTAGGTTTTTAAAAATTCAGTTAGATGTTCTATTTCTTCAGTGCCATCTTCATCAACATTGCTGCTTGAATGTCAAGGATACCATCCTTAAACGACTGCCTTGTATTTAAATATCAGTTGCAGACTTCAACTTTTCATCAGACCTGATGGAAGAATGACTGTAGTGTCTGTTTGCTGTTGCAGGTTCCTACCAGCCAAAAGAAGGAAGGTGTTTATGATGTGCCAAAAAGTCAACCTGTAAGTGTAAGTATCCTCACTATCTACATGCAGGGAATAAGGTGTGTTTCTTAGCTTCTGTGACCTCTATTACTGTATGTAATGTTTGCCACATCCCTTAGGATGTGAATTTCATCAGCGATCTACTATTGTTGGGTTGTTTCAAAGTAACCAGGGTGGTAATGTCACTTATATCCATCTCATTCATTACTTAAATCTCCTCCTTTCTGTCTTTTCTGGTTGATTCCTGTGCAAGTCACCGTTTATAAAAGTGATGTCTAGTTAAGAACTGACAGTGAGCCTTCTGCATGTTTATGTGTGAATTTCTGCTGCTTGGATCAGAAGACTTATTCCATTACCCAAAGCTATATAACGCTTATCACCCTTTTTCATTGCTGCAGTCACATAGCACATGCCAACTGGACGTGGCTGTGTTTTCTCCCCATGCACTCCCTGAGATTCCCTCCCAGATTTATTTCTGTAGTGCTTGAAGTACGTAACAGGTTGAGTATCAATAGAGATGGTAGACTGAATTCTTTCTGCTCTGTGCCTCGCATGGGCAGTTGATTTTGCTCAAAAAGGAGGGTAATGCGCTGTTCTGTCCAAATGGCACCATTCCCTTTCCGCATCTGAGCATCTAGAAGTGGTGAAACATTTATTCCCTGAATGTATAAGGAATGGTAACAAGCTGGTGAGAGAAGTGGAATGACAGATGCCTTAGCAAGAAAACATACATTTGCTGAAGGGTGGGTTGTGTTGTTTCGTATACATTTGTGTAAATGAAACAATATCTTGATAACATGTAGATTGTGTTGGTTGCACAGAAAATACATATTTCTGAGGATCTGTGCATGAAAATGGAGGAAAAGGTCAGGATTTCAGTCTGCTGTAAGCATGGCAGAAATGCCTGTGTTCAGGAGAGGGAAAAAGAGGGGCTCATTTCACACAAGGATGTGGTAAATTGCAGAGCTTGAGTTGAGCACAGAGACTGAGATGCCAAATAAAAAAGATAAATGCTGGGGAGGGGCTGGATGGGGGTCTGAATTGTGACACTTCTGAGGTTTGCACAAACAAACAAAACTTGCCATAAATATTTCATGATAATCCACTAGGAGGAGGGAGCCATCATCTTGTTGGCTGGGAAAATGTAGGAAGATAACTCATGTTGCATAGCTAATTAAAGGTATTCGTGGACCAGGAATAGCAGTAGATTTTTCACTCAATTCTCGCATAGCTCAGTCTTAGAGTTTTTCCACTGTATGTTTCCTGTGACTTTGTTATTATTCCTTCAGTGATGCTTCAGATTTACTCTGGGTTTAGTCTGTAATTTAGGTCATTGCAATATAACTGTGTGTACTGTACACTTGCAATCATGCCTGCAGACACTTTGGTATTAGACTGTCCTGGTAAAGAGCATAGCTGTGAGATATAAAGCATATGGAACCGACTCTGTAATCATCAAATGTATTAAATGTGTCATCTCTATGGAGCATGTTGCAGACTTAATTTTTTGTTATTTCATGGTTATATTTAAGCTGGTTAGACCTCTTCCTCCAAACAAGTTGTCTGCTTTAATTTATAAGGGGAGAAAAGAAAAAAAGGGAAGAGGGTGAAACATGTGGCAGAGGTTTTAATTCCCCTTTTTACAGCTATATGTATTAAAAGAAAAAAAAAGAGGAAAGAAAAGAAAAGCAGCGATCGCTCTTAAAATTAGCAATTTAATATTCCGCTGCCCATCTGATTTATTGCTCACCCTTCCGTGTGTGAGACTCTCTGTCATTGAGACACTTGCCATAATTTTTTTTCCCCAATTTATAGCTGTCCTTATTATATAAACCTCTAAAATTCAATCTGAGGGCAAATAATCCAGCTCATCTACCTGGTTTAAGTTTATAAGGACACTTCCTTTATTAGGAGGTCTTGCTTTCATTAATTTCATAATGGATGAGAGAAGAGAGAAACTTTTTGTAGCTCCTAATAGGTTTCAGGCACCATGAATTCTCTCTCCTGACAATAAATACAACACTTAATAAAATTGCAGCAAGTTTTGCTCGAGTTCAAGCTGAATTACCCACATTCCCTAGATAGAGATCGATTTTCCATCTTGGGGTTGTTTTCCTCTGATGTGCTCTCAGGCAAATTATCCCTAGCCTCAGCACATCAAGGCGGGGGCTTGGAGCTGCTCATCTTGGTGCCATCCACCTTTAGCTCTCTCTGAAGAGGAGAGAAATAGGCAACTCCAGGAATGTCCTCCTGTCTCGTGAAGTGTCCCTCTCAAGTGCAGGTGAGAATATGCCCAGATATGTTCAGCTGTCATTCTCTCATGGCTGTGGAGGAGCTTTAAAGGATGTAAAGGAATGATAAGGAACTGACTTTTAGATAGTTTCACTTAGGTGGGATGAGTTCTACCATAATGTTGAATGTTTAACCCTTCCCTGAGAACTCAGTTTCCTCCCTATGTCTGTAGCTCCCTTCCTCTGTACTGACTCTCTCTTCTTGTACTCATTCTCATTTCCTCTTTGTTCCTTCCTTAGACAAATTCTCATGTTCTCAATTCAATGGGGGTAGGCATCAAGCAGACAAAGAAAGCAAGCTTACCCCAAAGAGCTTGTGTTAACTGGTACATGCTCCGCTTAGAAATTGTAGTTCTGTATGGGAAATTAACTGTTCTAAAAAAGTGAAATGTTTAATGAGCTCTTTTTGTCATAATTTCCCATCGTCTCCCCTTTACACATACACATCAAGTTCTACCTGTCATGGTGTTTTTAGTAATAAGAGTCAGACTGTAAATACCCTTCACTGAGACTGTCAGTCACATCACAATAAAACCTTCTCATCAAAATGTCTAAACTCTCTGCTTACCATTTTATGAAGGCTTTCAAACAACTCGTCTTAACTGCTGTATAAAGATTCAAAGCATTACAGCTGAAGCCTCACGGTGCAGGCAGCCATTTAGCTGTACCATCTACACGGGAGATACTCCCAAATGAGCACAGGGTAGGCAGGGAGTAGTTGGCTGTCTTAGGGCAAAGGGATGGGAAGACCATCAGCCCTACCCAGTGGGATGCTCACCATGACCTCTAGTTGCAGATGAAGTTGGGCTGGACCAGAGCCCACCCAGGTCTTGAGGCCACAAGGACTGCCTGGCCCTCCTGCCAAAATGGGGAGCTGTGTTTGGGAGAGCTGTGCTTTATTTCTGGCTACGAACACATTGACATTTACAGATTTTTCAGATCCTGTGTCAAAAGAAGCGTGCCTGGAAGGCATCATCTGGAAGCATACCATCTCCAGCAGCTCACACAGAAGGTCTGGCCCTGGAGTAATGACATCTCAAAATGTCTGGCAATAGAGCAGCTCAGAGCAGCTTTCCAGATGACTCTGATCCTCTAAGAACTGACTTTTTTCAGTGGCTGTTGGTGTGGAGAAAAGTTTTGTAACCGTGGCTTTCCCATAAGTTTGCATCAGTAGCCTCACTTTGCAAACTGGTGATGTTGACTTCAGCCTCTGTCATCAGCTTTTGGGATCTGATTTTCATACAGGAGAAGGAAGAGAGTGTACAGACCCAACCTCTGACCATCTGTGCCTGCAAAGCCTTCCCTTTCTGCTTACCTTTACTGAAAGACTCCTGCGGTCAAATGCATGACTTAGCTGCATTCAGCCCAATTCCATGGGGCATGGATTTTTATCAGGCACAGCCAACTGTGGCAACATTTGAAAATACATTAGTTTGTTAGGATAATGTTTTATGTCCTGAGTTTCTGTGATGTCTGGGGAGGCATTTATAGAATTGGGTACGCATGCATATCTTTGGAGTAGTCATGACATTGACAGCTCTGATTTTGGGCAGCACTGGATACTCTGAGATGTGTGGAGCTGGCATTAAGTGCCAGTCAAAGTCTGTCCCCTTTCTGTATTTGTAAGATCACAGAATGATTTGAGTTGGAAGGAACCTTTAAGCTCATGTAGTTCCAAGCCCTCTGCAATAGGCAGGGACATCTTCCCCTAGACCAGCTTGCGCACAGCCCCATCCAGCCTGGTCTTGAATGCTCCTAGGGAGGGAAAGACTGAAGAGTTTTCAGTGCCATTTCCTATAAAAGGAAATACCTGAGGAACACAGGGAATTCAGAATTAAGTTCCCTTCAAATGAAAAGAGAAAATAAACAAATGAGTAAGTGCACGTTTTGATCACATCAAGAGATCCTTAATTTGAAGGAGGCTATCGAGCAGTGGTGAGACAGTTTGTCAGTGCCTTTTCTGTAATCAGCATCACTTCTTTGTTGAGTTATCACATTGCTCCATTAATCCCACAGCAGTTTTGTGGGATGACAGTGTGCCTGTTGGATATTAGTGGGTCCCAACCTCCTGGCTGCGGTTTCACTGATTATTGGTTTAGTCACAGTTCTGCTGTGCTCCTTCGTTAGAGTTCTAATTGTGTTTTTTAGAATGAATTGTAGTTAATTAGCAAGCAGCTTGCAGCTCATGGAGCTCGTGTAATATCAGCATTCCTTGTGTATAAAGATGTGCAAATAACCAAAGCTTTGATGAGTTAGAACAATGATTTGAACCATCAGAAAAAAATACTTGATAGAGCCAAAATGTTTACATTTTCAACTAAAATGAAAAATATATATATCCTCAGGATCCATATTAACCATTGACTCGTCATTAAACTTTCCATGTGAAGTGCATGGGAAGGGCTCTGAAGCACAGAGCAGCAGCATGGCCAGGCGATCCCTCTGTTATCTGCTGGGCCAAGTTGAGGGCAGGAAATGTGTGCAAATCCCTCTGCTGTGAGAGGATCTGAATAGCTAATACCCAGCTCAAAGGTTAATTGCTAATTGCTGGTTAATCACTATATTTAGTATCCTACATACTCTCTTTAACTTGCTGAGATCTGTATCAGAGTGCAAGATAATTACTGTGGGTATTTTTTTTATTTTTTATTTTTTTTTAGCACCATCTTTGCTTCATTCTCTGGGATTTCAGAGCCACGCGTTAAGAGACTGCTTTTATCATCTCATCTGCAAAAGTCTAGCAATATTAATCAGGTTCTTTCCTGCTGTAAGTCAGCGCTGGACCATTCCTTTGGTAAAACCAGGCCAAGTAAAGGAGCTGACTATTCTGGCTCTTGCAGGTGTAGAACTGAAGCTAAAAAAAAATATGCTTCCCATCTTAGATTTCCCTTTTAAACTCCAAACATTGCTTAGAAAAAGCTGTTCTTCAGAATACTTAGCAGTCAGACAGGATGCTGCAGTGGAGGTGGATCGTTTTTGGTTCAGGTTTAGGAAAGCTGCTGTTCACTTATCTCTTAGCAGTTCTTTACTCCTGTGTTGTTGCTGTTGTTTGTTCCCAGCTCTTGGATTATGTGTTTTCCTTTTACTGAGCAGTGAAAAGTGTCACGAGGCGTTTCATTACTGGCTGGAGCGCTTTAAAAAAGCTTGCTGCTGCTTTAAGGAGCCAGATTTACATAGTTCATGTTTAGAAGATTTACAATACGTCTCACGCGCCTGTATGGGAAGATGGAGCTTTCATTACAGGTTTCATGTCTCCCAGATACAAGGATTAATGCTCGCTCCTCCGCCTCACTCTGCGCAGATGGCGGCACGCTGCTCTGCTGGCTAAGCTTGTGTTAAGGAGACACATTTTTGGGTAATGAAGGGGAGAAAGTCCAGAGGAACCCACAGAAGACAAGATCAGGGGCTGGAGTGTCTTACCAAGCTCCTGGTTGTTTAATATCATCGTACGTTTGGGTTGGAAGGACCCCAAAGCCCTCCTAGTCCCACCCCTGCAGCTGCAAGATGCAGCCCCACCTGGTAATAGGGTACCTGCATTGTGCAGGCTCTCACTGCAGGACAAGTGGGAATTTCCAGCAGTCCAATCCTGCATGTGTGCTGCCTCCCTGCTGCATTCCCAGAGCCAACGAGGGCTGGGATGAGGTGCTGGGGGGGACATTCTGAGACATTTATGGGGCTATTGGAGCTTATTTTGAAATGGGTTTACAGGATGGTGATTCCCATGAAGCTTCTCAGTTGCCTAACGTTTGATTTTCAAGGATTGATTGTTAAGATTCTTTCTTAGGGAAGTCCTCTATTGCTTCAATAAACGTCTGAAATTCAGCATTCTGAGGCCACTTAGGTCGTGATTTGCCTTAAATATGTCAGTGAGTGTGTGGGCACACAAACATTTAAATACAACTTGGGTTGAATAAGTAATTTCAGAAATAACTGTGGCAAGAAAACCTGCATCATAAATACTGTAACACTGATGTTACTTCTCCTAGGCAAGAGGAAAGTGTGTTTTTCCACAAATTTGCTGTAAGTTTTGATTCACAACTATGTTTTTCTCCTCTGAGCATCTTAAGCCCTTCTTCTCCTCAAACCACTGAGAGGTTCCAATTAATGTCATCAGAACCAGACTTCGATGCTTGTGCTAATTGCTGAATTAAGAAACATCTGAAAAAGTAAATGGTTGGGATCCAAGCATTGGCATTGTTGTATCCATCAGAAGATTCAGTATGGATAAATGGTGTTTTTCCCCCATCTTGCAGCATTTAAAATCATTTGACTGTGTGATTTCGTATCTGTACTCACTGCAAGATGGAAAGGGTTTTCGTTTCAATAGTGGAGTCAATAATTACGGAGGTTATCATTTTCATGCTCAGAAATTCATGTCATTTTCATAAATCATTCATTTCATTTCATAAATCATGCTTTACAGCTGGAGAATGGAAACTTATTGCTGGACATTGATGAAAATCTTGGTTCAGTCACTCAGGTAAGGTTGTGACACTAAAAATGTTTTAAGGAGATATAGATGAAATCAGCTGTAGGAATAGTGCCATCTGAAAATGTTTTGCTTGGGATTGACTTTGCTGGATCTTAGTTAATATATCAGATGTGAATAACTTAAAGGTGCATTTGGGTGTGTAGTGAGACTGAAATCACAGAAGTAAAAGGTGGTGGCCAGAATCCCACCACCTGCAGATAGATAACAGTATTATTTGTGGGGACAGCCCTACAAAAAGCTCAGCACTGATGCAGGGAGGGGGAAAAAAAAGCAGATTTAGGGGTGATGCTGAGCAAGTCGTTTGGAGAGATGGGGAGAAAGTGGCCTCTTTTGAGATATGGTGTCTCCTGGCCTCTTGAATCAGCAGCGCCTACACAAGGCTTGGAGCATCTTCAGAAGAGTGCTGCCCTTGTCATCCCTCCAGTGTTTGGGCATTGTAACTGGTGCGTGTGCCCACACTCTGGGTTGTTTGGCTTTTTGCAGTATTCAAGCAGGATTTTGGCCATACAGTCTAGAATTGGTTTGCCCTGAAGAGAACATGATTTTCTTCCTTATTCCTTCTTCCATTTCCATGGAGATACTTACTGGGATATATCGGCTCATATGAACAAAATGCACTGTTATACCACTAAAGCAATGTGATCTATTTAATATATGGCATGATGTGAGAAAACATGAAATAATTCATCCCTAGGTACATTTTTAGACATAAAGCTGAGAGTTATCCAAGCTGCTATATAGATTCCAGCTGAAACTGATTGTTGCTTTGCTTTTGGAAGGGGGAGCAGAGATTGGATTGCAAAAATATACAAACCTTTGAAACTATTATATATTGAATGATAGCCTTATTTCTTAAAAGAGCATTTATAATAAAAGTATGGGGGGAAAAAGATCTTTGGGTGTTTTTTCCCCTTTGTTATGCTCTAAAGCTGTGAGGACTGATCAGCTGGCATGGTGGTTAATGTAAGGGCTCAGCACTGGCTAGATTTCCAGGTCAAGACTCAAGTTAATATCAAGTGTATGTGAAAGGAGATTTAATGAACCAAGTTAATATTGCCACTAAATCTCATTCAGACCAAGAATTCTGGCTTCCCATATGTGTGGGTGTGATTGAGTACAGTGCAGGGGAGAAGGAAAGCCCACAAGCAGAAGAAAGGCGGTGAAGAAGTCATCCTTGAGCTGCCACCATGGCAATCCTGTATACCCATCCCACTAAGGACTGTAGATGGATTTAGGTTTCCCATGGAGTTCTGAGGTTTGGTGGCCCTGGACTCCAGCTGAGCTGATGTGGGGGGGAAGCACCCAGCCAGGGGGGACATCCCTAGATGTATGCTTCTGCTGCCTTCTACCCGGGTCTCAACGTGAGCACACACAGACCCTGTGGTTGTTTCTGTCCTTATGGTTCAGCCATGAGCAGCTTCTTTTTGTAATTGTAAAGACTGGCCACATTCTCTAGCTCTGCCCGTACTGAAAACACCCATTACCTTAATCATCAGTGTTCGTTAGAATAATGGCCAGAGGTTGAGTGCTGGAATCAGGCTGTCCTGACATTGACCCTTTGAAAGTGGAGCCCTTATGAGTGTTATATCCCTATAGGGGTCCTTCAGATTGCTGTATTAACCTTAATTAATACCTTACTCTAATTTCCAGTTAAAATATGAGGACTCTCATCCCAATCATTTGGCAGAGTGAAGTATTGGGTAGAAGTGAGCAATTTTATTCCAGAGCATGTGACAGAGGTTTGATTATGCAGCCAGTCAAGGTGCTCCTTATTATGAAAGTGCTTTTTCCCCTCTGGTCCAGTTACGTGAGACTTGTACGGGTGACCTATTTTGAGATCAAACTGAAGGATGCCCTTAGAAAACACTTCCAACGTGAGTTATATGTAGAGTTACAAACTTATAATAACCCAGTTGTGCATCCTCCTTCAAGTCCACTTATCCAGGTCACACTTGTCCCATGGGCAAGGGGAAATCAGGCAGCACTCTCAAAGTCTTTCCCTTCTGTATCCTTCTGTCACTTCCACAGTCTGCTGCCGTGTTTTAAGACCTTGATTTGGGGATTTAGAAAAGGAGCCAGGGAACAGAGCTGGCGGTAAATTGTGCTTGGTTTTCAGTGATGTTAAGGGCAGAGCAATAATGCATCCAGTCCCATTCAGAGTAGTTTTTTCATGCTTCATTCGTTTTTTAGGGAGGAGAATTCCCCATAGTATCATTTTTTAGCATCAGCTGCCATCTAGTTAGGTCCATGGGCAATATAAAAAGCCCACGGCTCGAGTCCATGTGTTTCTTCTATATGGAACTGGACATTTGAAGCCTACATGGCTCTTATGGTTTTGTATTGATGGCTGTTACTAGTTAACTTTACGAGTTGTTGTGAATTAACTTGCTCTTTCTTTTCCTCCAAAGATAAATGGAAATGCTATTTTTTTTATCTTTACAGGCTGTTACCCAACTAGAGCTTTTTGGGGACATGTCCACTCCTCCCGATGTAACCTCTCCCCCAGTAAGTATCCAGGGAAACTGCATGGGGTCTTTTTCTACATCCTATTTTCAACACGTTTATGGAGCATGTTTACAATTCAGGTCATTGGCCATTGCAGTAGGGAGAATTTCAAAGTAGTTTTTATGTTCCAAGAAAATAAAAGTGAAGCAAATTGAATGTGGAATCACTGGTTCTTGAAGAAGTGCAAAAATATCTTCAATTTTTATTTATCTGATATAGGGCTAGGTGTCACATAAGATATAATCTGAACTGCAGATCTCCTTCCCTGGTGTTTATCAGAGCTGCATGCTTCACTGCTCTCTGTCTTGAGCTCCCCATCTCTCTCCTGTGCTGCAGCAAGATCCAGTTACAGCTGATATATCACAGCTCCTTGGTTCCACCAAGCACATAGCCCAGAACT
>PPHD01014455.1:0-16682 GCA_002909625.1 Bambusicola thoracicus
TGGGTGCAGCCTGCCTAGTCCCATGGATTTCAGTGTGTCCATTTACCTTCCTTGCTTTACTCCCACAGACTGCAGAGGTTTTCTAGGGGCAAAAGAAGTCTTAATAAACTTGGGGGGGGAGGGGAGAGAGGAGAGCACAGTCAATGAACATCAAGTTATTCAGCATTGACCACCAGGTAACAGTTATATATAGCTGCTCAAAGTGTGCCAAGAGGCTTACAGCTAAAATCCTTTGTGTAATGTGTGGAGCTTAGGTACAAGGTGAGAAAGTACATCTCAGGTCTGTCCACTGGGGTCCATGGCTGTTCAGAAAGTAAGACAACTGTAGATTCTTGGAGCTCTCTGTGGATGCTGAAGTACTCTAGATGCACACATAGAAGGTCTTCTGCATGGACTATCCTCTTGAGATGTGTAGGCAGAACCTCTGGATGTTTTGTCTGATCTTGCTTAGATTAAGTCCTTCCTTTCGTTTAATTTTGATTCCAGGAATATAAAGCTTTGTTCTTGGAGGATTTTTCTCTTGGGAAATGAAACATTTAATTTAACAAGTCCATAGAAGGCTGTACTATCCAGTTTGAAGGCTGTTCCCTTGGTATCTGTATCCTAAAGTGTCTCTGTTCTCTAGCTTAGCGGTTTCCCATAGTGTAGTGTTGACTTATTGCACTACAGTGCCTGGAAAGGTGGTGTGCTGTGTTTGATGCTCAGCTGATGGCAACACATGACACTTGTAGAACAACTGTCTTAAGCTTCATCTGGTTTCTCATGCTTCAGTATTTCTGCCAGCTTTTTTTCCACAGATGTCTTAGAATCTCCATTCAAAAACAACAGTTTTTCAATGACAGCAAGGTAGTCACAGGAGTTTATCAGAGTTTTTTCTCTGTGTGTGTGTCGTTGTAACAGGTTGTTGGGCTGTGCTGCTCTCAGGTTCTGTACCAGACTTCTTCCTTCTCGGTACAGAATCTTGCAACTACAGAAGCTGTAGCTGGTGGATGTAGCTGCCTTGTGCACCTCTGTGAGAGGCACCTGGTAGGTGTCTGAAGGTGCACTTGCAGTTCTCTGGGGGTGCTGCTGGTATGTGGTGTGGAACACAGAACCTGGCAAGAGTATTTGGAGACATCTTGTACCAGTATGTATGCTGTATTGGAAATAAACATTGTCTTTCCATCTCAGCAAACTCCTACTGTTGGCATCTGTTTCAAACCAGTCAGATCAGGGTTCTTGCTGCTCTGAAATCCCCTTGGGCTAAATTAAGGTGAAAAGGTGCCAAATGATTGGTTAATTGTTTATTTGTATCTTGCTACGATACTTAGCACAAGGCATGGAGTGGATCTATATTTATTTATTTATACTTTATTGCCAGTAAGTTATGATGATATGCCTAGCATTACATAACCTGAAAAGGAAGACAGAGAAGAGAGAGGAAAACATGAAAAGAGATCAGGTGGGGAAGGAAAATCGAAATCCCTTGGTTTCAGCATGGCCTCTGGTCTGATAATGTTCAGATGGTAGGAGTACAGCTGACCTTTGAGTTGTAGTCCTTTTTATTTATTGCAAAGAGGGGACTTTTGCATATGTGTCTGTAGCTTGTATGTACAATGGAAGTAGGCGAGATGCAGCATTTACACACGTATGGAAGGGGGAAGGGTGGCACTGACACTTTCTTCCAATGGACTTGGATCATAGAGGCTGTCCCTCACCAGGTCTGTAACGTGGGCATTGCTTGCAACAGGGGAACTCCCCAGACTTGCCTGTGGCAGGGATGGTTGTCCATCCTCCGAGGCGCTCCACACCCTGTTCAGCCAACACTTGGGGTTCCCTGTTCCAACTGCAAACCAAGTACTCAATTTCCATTCTTTCTTTGCACGTAAGCAGTCCTCCAGTACTTGAGACACTGAAACAGTGCTGGAGTTTTTCCATGGCACTTTGCAGTATATTACAGAAGTTTTTTGTCTTACGGAAGTTGAGTTACTTATTAAGCTACATTTATGAAGAAGAAAATCACTTTTGATTTGTAAATGGTTTTATTAAAAGGTCATCATGTATTGGTTAGAGACTTTGGACTCTACGGCAACCGTAATGCTTTGTTTGCTTCTGAAAATGAAAGTTAACATTTATGTTATTTACATGCTTTCATTTCAACTGACTGAAGTCCATCATCAGGAAAGCTCTGGAATGGCACATGTTCCAGGTGGGATGCAGCTGCCCGGGAGAGTTTGTATCAAGTGCTAGCTGTGAGAGTGCTTAAAGCATAAGGACTTGGGTGGTTTTGGTGTTTGTTTACAGTTCTGAGGAAAGGGAACAGAAATAGCACTGCTTCCTTTGTGGTCACAGGGACTGTATAACTTCATTTTAGCAAAAGGAATTGGTTTTTGTTTTCTGAAGGATTTAACTTCAGCATAGCGGTGAGTATATTGCAGGGCTTTTTAGTGTGAGAAGTCTTTTGCTGTCTTTTTATGGCAGGTAGCATTTTAAAACTGTTCTTTGTGTGACACAGCTTAGGTTTCCACCTGCTCATGAGACCTGAAACAGGCGTGAAGCGTTGTTGGGTCTTCAGTTACACTTAAAAACTCATTTCTGGGTGCCTGAAGCTTTAAAGAGTATCTTGCAAAACTGAGAGAAATGGCCCAAAGCAATGTAACGGATACATTCATGGTATTTTCCTACTACAGAAAAGTGGAAGATAAGTTGTTGAATAGTCTTGGGATCGGAGAGCACAGAAGTCTGCACATTCTGCAGCATACTAAATCCTTCATTTGGATGAGGTTTTAGAGTTACTTGTCATGTTCAGCTTTACATTTATTTTAATGTTAAAGCATCAGTTTAACTGACACCAGTTAATTCTGACGTTTTTCTTTAATGTTGATATCTGGCAGTCATGTATGTTCATCCATCTGATAAAACAACTGGACCCAGGCTAATGGTGGTTTGTCTATGGAAGTTCTTATGCACAAGGAGGTGTTTGTGCTTCCTTCTGTGGAGGTGTGCCCACACTAGTGAGAGAAACATAGGCATGGCCAACATTCTTCACCCTCAGCATTCCTCATGCTGGTTGCTGAAGCTTTGGATTTGTGTTGTCTCTCATTTAGATCAGAATTAATGTAGGCATGCTTAAATCACAAATTTTGTGTATGTTAAAGGCACCTGAGGAGCCTTCATGAAACTGGGTGAGAACCGACTTGTTTTTTGACACTGAGGGGAAATTAGAATGAGGTTTTGTTATTGGACAGTAATGCATTTGTCAAAGGCAGCGTTTGCCTACAGTACTAGGAGGAAGTTTGAATGTGTTTATCTGCCACATATAATTACCTGAATTTTAAGGAGAGATGGCAGTATCATCTTGTGCATGTTGCTGCTAAATGCGAGTGATGAACTTCTAAGTATTCACTTTAGTCATTTTCTGTACCACTCATTGAGGTGTGTGATGAGACATTAATCGCTTGGAAAGGAACAGAGACACTGAGAAATTTATTGCATTAATTTAAAGAAGTCCTCACAACAAGAAATACAAGGAAAGGTAAACTTGCACTTTTGCTTCTGAAACTGTGGTGTTAGCGCAATAACTTTTTTCCTTGTGAAAATGGAACTATTTGCTATGTATTACTGAGGCAAAGCTTCAGGACGCTTAAGCATAAACTAAAGGATGTTTATTTCTCTGTAAGCAGGAGGTTGAGGAAGGAAGGCTTTGAAGCTCAGTTTGGAGCCAGGAACAATGGAGCAAATGTGTACAGAACAGCATTCAGTGTGAAAAATAACAACATAGAAAATGCAGAAGGGAAGAAAAAAGAAAAGGCTTTGCACAACCCTGAAACAGAAACTGGTGCCTAACGTTATACCATTGATTTGTGGGCACCCAGGCTTCAGAACATAGTGCTAAATACTGCTGTGCTTCAGTAGGTGCTATGATATCTAAACAGTTTTTGTATTTCTCCATGTGCAAAAATGTAAAGATTCCAGGTTCAACCTGAAATTGGAAACCATCCTGCTTACATGTTCTACATTCTAATTTTATATTATTAGTGTATGTAAGATTGTGTGCTGGGCATTCAACAGAGTCTATTCAGATTTCATATCAGCTTGATCTTTTTATAAGCGAAGTAGGTGACAAATGAGCTTTGGTGTCTGTTTGTGGAAGGCAGTGTGCTGCAGCTGGTCAGAACGAGGATGGTGCGTTTGGTGCACTCTGTCACCGTGTGGCTTCTCCAGTGACGAGAAGGGTTGCACTGACGTGCTTCAGCTAGAAGACAGTTATCCCAAACACTCGTTGATGTTTTGGAACGTGCTGCAGCAAAGGGATCGTGTAAGGAAGGACTCGTATGGGAATTATCAGTAAACACTGACAGTCGTGAATACTACTTCTAGAAATAAATTGGCAATGTACTGTCACAGATTGCTTGAAAAATTGATTTTTGCATAACCACTGGAGTTAGTGCTTGCCCTTGAGCAGTGCGATCCCCGAAGTAGTTTCTGTAATGGTAATGAATAGCTGATCTTCAGGAACAGCTGCTTCTTTGGATCAGCTCTTTGGAGAGCTGATGATGCAGAGGAATACTGTGAGCATTTTTTTTCAGAGCTGGTGGATGTTTGCATGCCAACTGCTGGTATCCTGAATATGAAAACGTGCCATTACTCTTTGCATCTTTGAAACGTTCTGCATTGTTTGCTATGTTTAATTCTTTCCAAGCTTAATGGTTAACACATCAAGAAACATGATACGACTTGTGTCATATATGATCTGACTTCGAAGCCATTGCAATATCTAAGGAATTCCTTATGATTGTACATTTAAAATACTCCAACTGTTTGAAATGTTTTCATCCAGCAAAAACAATCCTGTATGTGCTACCTGTATTTCAAGGTGGTTTGCTCCCCTATTTTAGTCTTTTTTTTCCTCCATGTTATATTCTACTGCTTAAATTTTAACTATATTTTTTGTTCTCTTGATCACAGTAAATGAATCCGTTTCTCTTAATTATCTTTTGGGAGTGCAGTAAATGTTCTTATGAAGGGTGTCTATGGTGGATGTGCACAGGCAGGGGATGGAGGCCCTGGGGGTTGTTGGGATATGAAAACTCACTTCTCATTAAATGAGTGCTCTGCTCTCCATTCACTGTGTGTATATTTCTGTGATCATGTGGGCTATGTGAACTATTAAGAACATGAATCCTGGATGGAAACCATGTATCCGTTAGGAAGAGGTGACCAAAATCTGAATTATCCAGAAGTCAATAATATGTATAGTGGCTCCTTGCCTGGAGGAAAATAATAGTCTGTTAGCTTCCTCCTTGCTACTGCTCTTGTGATTACCAGCTGATGGGCTGTTTGGTAGGCATCTGAGCAAATCTCAGCTGTCTATCTGACAGGTGTCTGGGCAGCACAAGAAGTTTTCTGTTGTGATATTGACCTACTAATGCTAACCTTGGCATGAAAAATACTGTGTTGAAGTAAAATACCTGGTGTTTAGTGGAAATACAAGGCTGATAGCATCATCCTTTATGTGCATGTTTCTAGATCTGCAAACAGCCCTCAAATGCTAGTGCCTGTGGTCAGTTCTGCATCTCTCTTCCACAGTGAAGATCGGAGGACGAGAATCGTTTTCCATTTTCTGTCATACATTCTTAAGCAAGTCAGAAATAATATCTTAAAAGGAAATATTCAAAATGAACTGAACTGAACCTTTAACAAAACTCTCCCACATGATGGAACATTCCATGCTACACAAATGTTGTATTGGTAGATGGCATGATTTGCTCTTAATTTGACTTTGAGATCTGGCGCGTGGAATGTATACCTTTTGAGCACATGCTTTGGTACCATGAGAGCAGAGTGAAAATGGATGTGTGGTTCTTTTAGGGAACCAGAAGAAAGATGTGAAGCTGTTGGACTTGGCATGTTTGGATCTGAAACGTGCCTCAAGCATTCCCACCAACAGAGATGTAGTTTGCATTGTGGAGTGATTTTGATTGAAATGAAAGTGGAAAATGTCCATCTCTGCACTATAACTGCAAGTGGACATTCAGTCCGTGGAACCAGAGTAGAACGAATCTGAAGTGTACAAGGAACTGAAAAAGATAGCTAAAATGCATGTAGAGTGAAAATTGGGTTCTCATTGCCAGCTGTTGTGCTCCAAGATGTCATATGTCATAGTGTGGTTGTAGCCTTAGTAAATTCTTAGGCATGCTAACCTTTGCTTTTTTTCTCTTTTCAGGTCAGTATGGAAATCCTCTAAATAAATACATTAGACATTATGAAGGATTATCTTACGATGTGGATTTGTTACACCAAAAACACCAGCGTGCCAAAAGAGCAGTATCGCATGAAGATCAGTTCTTGCGCCTCGACTTTCATGCTCATGGAAGGTTAGTGATGTTTCTAAAAGATATTTGCTGTAAACATTCTAGTCCTATGGTCTTTTTAATTCTAGTGATATACAAATGGTGAAATACAGTTATCAGATTCATGTCTGAGGGAATATATTAAAATGCAGTTGTGGCAGTTTATAGCAAGTGTTTGCTCTGGTGTCCAGTGTGAATGTCAAATTGCTACTTGTAATCAGTCGTTCAAACTTGTGCTGGTAACTGTTAATGCACTTAAAAGATGCAGTAAGAGTAGAGCCTGGGAACAAAATTTCACTCCATTCTGACTTCTCTGTGCAGGCGTGGCAAATTTGTTTACAAAAACTGTGCGGAACTTTGAGTGGATTTGGTTTACTTGAGGAAATGCACAGTTTCAAACTGCATCCCAAACTACAAAATTGGCCGTGGAGTGCTCTGTTTCATGTGTAGTAAAATGGCATTTTTCTGTGTAGCTTAGCAGTTACTTGACATGGAGAAAACATAATTGCTGTTACAAGATTGCTTAGCCATACATTTAATTTCTGATGGAAACTTCTTCAAATAGTGAAGTTAGATAGTGTGAGCAGTGGAAGTATTATTTATAGAGTTCATTTAGACAGTGCTGCTTCCTACACTTTTTTTGTTATAATTGGGAAGAAAGAGAAAGTAAGTTGAAATATTTCTGTCTTTGCTTCTTTGCTGACTGCATCCTGTGCAACACCATTGCCTTAATGTCTTTTTAGGAATGTGTAACACCCTTGCTTGTCTAATTATTTCAATTACAAGGGAAATAACTAACCCTTGATAAATATTTGTTATCCATATCTAGGAACCCAGGAAGCTTGACAGAACAAAGGTGATACCACATCTTTTGAATCTCTGTTTGGAATGTTCATTTGAGTAAATATTCTCCTTCTACACTGGCTCATAATTTGTTCAAGGAATGAGGTGTTGCTACTGGAGGTGTATGGCACAATGATTGAATTTCAGTGCATATAACCAAAAGGCAAGCGTTAGGGTTGTATTTGCAACTGCTTTAGAATAGCAACCAAAGTCCTAAATGTGAAATTCTGTCCTTAAATCCATGTTTTTGGGTGTGATCTTAGTCCAAGGAATTTTATTATTTAGTGGATAGTCATGCTGTTGCTAACTCTGCTTTATCTTCACAGACAATCAGTAGCCTTTCCTGCTAAATTCTTTTTATATACTAGGTCTTTGTTTTGAGTTGGCTTCTGATGAAATGGTTGCCTTATGTAGATAGGAAACAATGCAGAAGCTGTCCCAGTATCTACTGCAGTTCACTGCTGGAAGTAGCAAATGGAGCTAGCTGGACACAGATGGTTTTTTGTTGCATCATTGTTCTCAAATATCATTGTTTGAGAAAACCTTCCTTATTTAATCCTCATCTGAAAATCAAATGCTACAGAGTATATGGTTTAAAAACAATTTTTTCAAAATTCTTATTGTTGGGAGGGATCTAGAATAAAACTGTCAGATTTAATGCCTGAATTCAAACAAACCAGCTGCTATTAGATGCTAAAACACCAGCTCCACATGGCACTTAAGATCACTGAAAGTAGGCTATGGATTCTTTTGAATTATTAACTGTATTGTAGATGAGTTGACGTTGTTGCTTCAGGAATGGTGTAAAATGTGCTTATTTCTGAAAGGCTTGAAGTAAGAAGGACTTTTTAAACCATATAGTTTTGTAGTTCGTATTGTTTTAAAGCAGTATAGTTGTGTATCTCACACATGCCATTTTACATTGAATGTTTTAGTGTGAATTAATTTAAGGTGCCCTTTGGGCCTGAGGAAGATTCACACAAAATTAGTAAATGCACAGCGTTAGTGTTAGCTTGGGGGGGAAAAAAAGAACCTGAATGGAATAAGCAGTGCTTATGGCTCTAGGCTGCAATACAGTGAAAGAATTTAATGTGATATAACTTCATTTTGTATGTCAAGGCAGTGTCAGCAATTCCAAAAATTATGTTGGAACATCACTAAAATTGAGAGGATGTATTTGACCTTGTACGCTCGGTCTTGGTTGACTAAACCAAATGTGTACTAAATGCATATTTACTGTCTTTCACTTACTGAGTACAGCCCTTCCCATGCAGAGCTATATAAAAGTATTCTTTTTCAGTATAGGCATTTGCAATGTACTGCAGAATATCTTAAACTGAGCTCTCATCAACTGCAGACGTCAAAAATATGCTGGATACTTCACTATTAGAAATTACATTTTGAGGACAGAACTTAAAAATTTCACCACCATCAGCCTGGTGTCTGATCTCTGAGCTTCAGAAAATAAGAATTCCTGACTCTCAGAAGAATGAAGAAACTACCTGTATGCACTGTTAAACTGTGCTGTCAACGTCTTACATAATGCTCTTCTAATAACTTACACCTGGTTTGTCCTCTGAATCACCGGTCTGCAGCCACTTTGTCCCAGCCTTGTTGTTGGCTCTGACTTGGTCAAGCTGCCTATGCAGCATGAGTCAGTGAACAAGCAGAATTTTGAACACGTAATAACATTTTATTTCTAAATTAAAGGTGCACCAAGAGCTTCTTTCAGATGTTCTGCAATTTAAGTATTACTTTTCATAGTTTTTTTTTTTTACCTAAAACTTTATTTAAAACAAAAAAGCTGTACGTTATTAAGTTCCAATCTGCTATTGGAACACCTGGTCTCTCCATGGTCCTTACAATAGGAAAACTGTTACTGGAAGTGCTTGCAGTATACCTGCACCATCACTTCTTTGTAAGCAATACAGATAAAAAGGCCCTTCATATGGTTATGCTTGGAAATACTTTTTCAGTTGGTTAATACTGTTAGATTGTTTCTGTAAAGTCTGGAAAATATGGACTTCAAGAATAAAAATCCTTCTCTGTGTTTGAATTTGTGCTTAGAAGTCATGGCAGCTAAATCCAGGGGTTTTTAGCTCATTGTGTTCGGATCTTAAAAATTAGCTCCATAGAGGAATAAAATGCCATCAAGACTGAGGCTATGTCAGTTGATGCAGCTGGAATAACCTGTTCTTTGGGCTTCACCTGAGATGGACTCAGAAGTACTTCTGCTGTATCAGCTGCTGACCGTCATTCTAGACTGCTCTATGTAAATGCTTGTAGAGCCTTGGTATTTGATACGAGCTGTGCTATGTTTCTAGTGTAACCATTTGACTTTCTTATTCTCTGCTCTATAGTAATTTATTATCCATTTTATTGCCCTTCATTATTCAGAGATAAAAAGTTTGTTCTTGATTAAGATAGTTATTGACTGAGCAGGTTATAAAAAAATAAAGGGGACTACCCAAAAGGAGCTTCTTAGTTTGACTTTTTTTTGCTCACCTGGTTTTTAATTATGTTAGAACCTGGCACAGTATGTAAGTTGTCAACCTTATAAATAGAGGTGGGGAGGTTATTTTGGGTAAGCAGGAAAACCAGGTGGTACAGAATTGGCACTTAACTCTCCTTTCTGAAAGTTTTTTACTGGGAGGAAAAAAAAAAGAGTTTATATTCAACCCTGGGTAAAGATTATACTGCTCTTAAAAACAGAAGGCTGTACTCTTCAGGACGGAGAGATAGTTGTCCTAAGTTCTAAGAGTGTGAACTAGACCTGTAGCTACTTGTTAACCGACATGAATGGTTTCTGTTATCTGAGCTCGTTTGTGTGTTGACAGCTATGTATATGAAGAATAATCAGTGGCAAATTGTTTAAGATGAGGGCTGCGTTTCCCTAGGCATGATCTTCTGGAATAACAAGTTTAGCAGGTCTGTCTTGTGGAGACTTGGAAAGAAGTCACTGGCAATCAGAAACACTGCTATAGAGGCATTAAACACAGACCTTTGCTGCGAGCATTCTGGTTGGGATTGCTCCATGTTCTTATGGTATAGATAGTGTATATTTTTAATATAAACACTTACCAAAGGACAATTCCCTCTGTCTGCATATGGGTGGTTGATAGATAAGCCCAGAGACTCCACCGGCTGTTTCAGGTATTTTCTCTTGTACTGGTAGAAGAACCTAGGGAATTGCCAATTAAATGATGACGGAATACATTGTGTGGGTTTAATAGTAAGTGATAACAGTGTAAAATAAGTATGTCCTTAAGAGTAGATGAAGCTTATGGGTAGTTATTTTAAAAACAACAGCAACAAAAAACACACCTAGTACCCTTTTTGCATGCTGCTTATTATATCTTTCTTCATTAGTTTTGGAAAGCAATATGCGGGCTTCCTATCGATGTCCTAAGACATCGAATGTTTCATCGTGACAAAATTGCTGACCTTAGAAGGTAACTCATAATCAAAAGAAATGGAATAACAGATCAAGCATTAATTTTTACGTGTGTACCTTTTATGTTCTCTTTGTCAAGTGCTGTCAGCACATGCACATAGCCTTCCTTTAGAATTTACTTTAAAAAAGCTGTTTTCTCTGTGATTAGAGCACAGAATTGGAGTAAATGGAGCTCATGGGGAAATTGTTTTTAACTAAACATGACGCTATCAGCTGTTTTTCTTCAGTTATGAGTCTGATAGTCTCCCTGAGGTAAACTAAGGGAACATCAAAATCCATTTCCTGATAGTCTTTAAGGTGCTGAACTAATGAGTAAGGCATGGGAAAACGTAGCTTATAACAAACTTGATTATATAACAGTGTAAACAGCTTTACCAAAAATTCTGGCTTCAACCAAAGCAGCAGCCATGCAGTAACTAAAGAATGCCTTGTTTTTCTCTCAGTTACCAGGTATATGTAAGAGAACAGCAACAGGAAAGGTCAAATCTTGCTCTTAATTGATTTATTTCTATCCGAGGCAGTCCTACTGCTGTGAAATGTGTTATGCAAGTTAGTAGGTGTGAAAAAAGCATTATTTTTTCAGGAAATAATTACCTTCTGCCTGGTATCTAACTAGCCTAGGGAATACTAGGCTACAGTGATCAGAGTGCTAACACAGAGCTCTATGCACACTACGGAAATTGTAGCTACAAAAAAACCCCCACAAACACCTTTTGGTACCTCTTACTTAATCCTTTGTGGCTAGTTTTGCAAACCACATTGATTAATGGTATGGAGAGATGGGTGGTTCTTCTCTGGGACCTCCTGTCCGTAGAAGAATTCATCAAGTTATGGATGTAAGTAGGGAAAGAAAACTGAGACTCCTTCTCTTCCATATCATTTTGAGAGGGGTACAGGCTAGTTTATAGAAACCTTAATAAAAGGGAACCGCTACTAACTTTGAAGAAATTTGCAGTAAAATGTAAGTAAGCTTCTGTATCAGATAAGATACCGAAATAGATTTTCTGTAGGGTCTTTGGAAATCTCTTACTGACAGAGGGGGAAACATTACTGAAGTTGGTGGATGCAGTCTTGATTTTTGTCTTTGAAAGAAAGATGAGCTGCATTTTTGGAGGGGGTTCATGTCAGCTATACTTTTGTGTGATGCAGTCATTACAATTTGGAGTGTCCCCAGCTATAAACTGGCATCTTCATTCAGTGTAATTAATTTAATTGTCATTTGTCACAAGCATATTGGCTATTAGAAATAGCAATTTCTCCTGTATCTTTTTAATTGAGATTTTTGTAGTGGTATTCGTTTAAGCATAACAGCAAAGTAACCTTTTTGCACTTCTGAGATAAGAGCTAGGTATTTCTTTTTGCTTTTTTCTTCTGGAAGCCTGCTGTCTTCACCAGAAAAATGTCATCTTAGCCATATTAGGTGCTCTTGGTGGGATTACTGAATGCTTCAGCTCACCACCTGCACAGAATTATAGACTTATTGCAGTAAGAAGTCTTTATCAAATACTAGAGGATGGATGAGAGCTGTTCTGAAGTGTTGAAGATCTCTGGTCATTTAACTTCAGTTCAAACATCCTTGAAGAGAGTCTGATCCTTCCTCAGTAACTCTGGGGAACTTGGTCACAGGGAAAACTGCAACTGAAGTGCATTTCAAACCCTTTGAAGGTACTGAGCAGGGTATTACAGAGTGAAACTTCTTGATGTAATTCAGTGAGGCTCTTTGAGTTCTTATTACTCGTCTTAATTTTTTCTGACATTTTCCAATTTCTGTTTCGAAGAACCATGCAATATGGTTTAGCCTCTTGTTTTTTTCCCTCTCCTAGCAAAATGCATTGCACATTCTGTCCTGGGATGCTTTCTGCAATGCTCGTGCGTGTTATTTTGTCATCTTCATGACCTGTCACCAAAAAACAGCTTTTCAGACGTAGTAGAGACATTACTTAATGGAAAATTATTACAATTTAAGTCTGTAGGTGATAATATAACAGTAACTGTCTGTTGTAGGCCTTGCTAAGTGGATGTGAATAGCTTTTACCTGTTTGCATTCTTCAGTGAGCGATTCTGATGTTCAAATGCATCTGTAGTGAATCATTTCTTCATCTTAACAGGAGAATCTGCCCAGTTATATTACATCCATGTTGAAACTATGATACGGGCACTGGCAGTCCTGGCTGTAAGCCTGAGCATCTCAAGGAGTTGCTGCAGTAATCTTCCACATCTGCCAACCACATCTCAGAATTTCCTAACCTTGTGGGAGGTGCTCTCCTCTGGTGGTGCATGAAGTGGTGAAGCTTCTTGAAAGTTTCATTTTCACTGTGGCAGCCCTAATAGATAGAGGTAGTTTGACTGTGAAGCAATGTTGTGTTGTGGAATAGTCAACATGAGTCACTAAAGAGCCCATACCATGTTTCAAGTATAGGCATGGCTTTTTCTTTATCTACAGTTTTGTGTTTTAACATTCAGTTCTGAAATATTTATTACTGTAGTGTCATTATGTGCAAGTGAAAATTGAAGATACATTTTGCATATGTTTCAGACGCACTAAAAAGTGGTTACTTTTAACTGAATTTACACTGCAGCCCCTATGTTTTGGTTATTCCTCTATTAGCACAAATGACCACTAGCTTTCACTGTGGGAAGTCAGCTCCATCATTAGTACGAGAGGCTGTTTGCACATTGGTTTGGATGAAGACTCTGTCAAAGAGACAGACAACTTATCAAGGCTACTTTTTAATGTAGCAAATTCGTGACACAGCTATACTACTCCTTCACTGTGAGGGTTGTGCAAGAGGACCTAATAGAAGAACTTTGAGAATATAAATTGTAATGACTGAGTTTGATCAGGTTCACTGATGAATATTTGAACAGTGGGCTGAAACAGAATTTAAGAGAATGCCAAATGAAATTAGGAAGGAACGGTTGTTACAGGTGTGAATTCATACACTTAAATTGTCACTTGACTTTGCTGAAGTTTTTGTGCAAAGATAAATGTTCCATATAAAGATGAGCAGTAGGATTTGTGCCAAGGAACTTAGTGAATGAGCGGAGTTACTTCCATAGTCATGCATATAATTGAGTTATTTGTTTTGTTATGAATGTTTGAGTTTCAGGTGAAACCATAATTAGCTTGCTTACATTTTATTTACTTTTTATGTAGGTTGCTCTGAAAATAATGCCTCTTATTTATTTCCATGGAAACTCCTAGAAAAAGCATAATAACATTAGTTGATATAACAAATACTCAGCTACAAAACACTCTTTTGACAGAGCCACCATCATTAGCTGTGTGTTTTGGCCAGCGATGTACAAGAGCCTGCATGCTGTGCTCATAGGAATCTCCACCAGCGCAGGTGACCCACCGTTGCCTCTGCTGAAGTGCACCACCCACTGCCTCACTGTACTGATACCCACTGTTTGGTTTCCATAAATGTTCAGCAAGTGTCAGTGAATGTCAATGAGTGCCATTTTTTCTGCATAGAGGAATTGAGTTTCACACCTTTGCTTCATCCACGCTTTCATGTCAGAGGCCATTTTGTCAGACTGCCTCTCTGTTGCCATCTGTCACATGGCAACAAAATGTAGTGGAATATTAATGGGAGTGTTCAGCCCCTGCTGCCATACCACCACCATGTGCCTTGAAGTTGTGGGCCAACATAGTAAAATAGGAGGTGTTGCTTTGGGGGCAGCCCTGGTGCTTACATATTGGCAATGAAAATAAAGTAAGCTGATAATTCTCGTTTATTCAGCTTTTCAGTTGTCTGATGGGGAAAGAAATACCCATTAGTTACATCTGTGTCTGTCCGGAGGAATCAGAGCACATCCAAGTCACCATTTTAGATTTTAAACCCAGTGTTCTTAAATCTTGTAGATTTAACTACTCTTATGAAAAGTATCAAAATAGTCTTGCTTGAGCAAATTTTTCTAGGCTGTAGTCTAAGTCTTGTACAATATAAATATTCTATATAGCTAGAATTCGCGAATTCTATAAATTTGCCTGTGTGAGAATGTTGGTTAGAAGTACTTCATGCTTTTGTAGTTGAAGCTTAAAGACAGTTTTCTATTTCTTTTTTTCATTTCAGACAATTCAACCTTCGAATGAAGAGAGATACATCTCTTTTTAGTGAGGATTTTAAAGTAGAAACATCAAACCAAGTAATTGATTATGATACCTCCCATATTTACACTGGACACATTTATGGTAAGTACAAAACTTAAAAATGAATTAAAATACAGTCATTGTAAAACGGGAGTTTTAATAGTGTGTGCAGAAAATGTATATGCATATTGTTAGGTTATCTTCATTATTAAACTTCAATAATGCATCTAAATAAAATTCCCTCCACTTTTATCTTCTAACAAGTCATACTTGAACTATTATTTTTACCTAATACTTAACCGTATGTCCATAGGCATTGTAATTAAACTCTGTGAACTTACTCTTTATAGAAAACATCTGATATACTTATATATTTAAAAAGTTGCATTCAAAAAATAAATAAAATCAGGTACTGTTCTTAGTGAAAGGAATTGAAGGGTTGTGAATGTCTCAAACATATATTCAATCCATCCCACATTTAAACATAGGTACAGTTTTAAGAAAGCTATGTGTGAAAAGAAAAATGAGTGCCTTGAAACAGAAATTCTCCTTTGAAAGCTTTCAGAATTCTGTATAATCTTAGTGATTTTTTTATAATTGCATGAATAGATGTATAAAAATAGCACTTCAATATCAGATTTAATGCTGTATGTCTGACACCCTTAAGATACAGAGTTGAATTCTCCGCTGCATGCCTCTTAAACTTGTCCTTTATGCATCTGATTCATGCTGAAAACTTCAGAGCTGTTCAACATAGGAACTGTGATTTGGGGGCAACTGCATTTCTTAGTGTTGAATAGTCGTAGTCTTTGAAAGTTCAGACACAATTTTCTCTAAAAATGTCTTACTCCTGTAATACAGTATATTACTACTTTATAGTTCACAGGCTTTAAGCAGTTGGAGACTGCTTCACAGTGAGGATTATTATGCCTTTATCATTCCTTAGTGCTGTCTGATTAACACCTTGCATAGAGCGTATGTTTGAAGTTTGTACAGTACTGAATGCCTTTAGAGGGGTTGGTGTTTTTTTTAAAGGCACTTTTTGTCCTTAACAGGTGAGCAGGGAAGTTTTAGCCATGGGTCTGTTATTGATGGAAGATTTGAAGGATTCATCCAAACTCACAGTGGGACCTTTTATATTGAGCCAGCAGAGAGATATATTAAGGACAGAACTCTACCGTTCCACTCTGTCATCTATCATGAAGATGATATCAGTGAGTACTTTGTTTTCGTGCTACAGATGAAATAGTTTTTTTCCTATTAAATGTCAAAAACTATAAGCCATTTGTAAGCATCAAGTGAGACGTCGGCTTGCATGTGACAGAGTGAATCATGCTGTCCCGGAGTGATTTATACAAAGTTATTGTGTGGAAGATTTTTGACAAGCCCAAGTGAGTTTTCCTTATTCTGCCATTTTAAGAAATAGTTAATAGTCAGGTTTAAGTGCATAAGCAGTGTATTTTCTGCAGTGGATGCATTTTTTTTGTTGTTTTGAAAAATGTTGCCTTAAAATGTCCTGTCCTGATTGCTCTTTCTTGTGGTCTGAAAAAACATAAAGGTGATGCTGGGGAAAAAATAAAAGCTTCACCTGTGTGTATGGGTTCAGAGGTCTTCAGATAGCTCATTAGACGATGCAATGTGTGTCCTGTTTTAAAAAGCTCTGCTTGGAGTTGAAGCTGATGGAAATGTTGGAGAATACTACTTAAGTAGTATAGCCCCATTAGCCTAGCTTTGAATGTAAATGCACAGAAAGACAATAAGACTCATTTTCTTTCTGTGGAAAACTTATCATGTTCTCAGAACCGATGTATCAGATTTCTTCACTCTGCCTACCTTTGTATATATGATGTGTCTTCAGCTGGTACAAATAAAAATATATAACTTGTATGATTTTACAGAGCTTTTGAATGAATGCAGCAACTGAATTTGATGTATGTTTTGAACACCACTTGTTTTC
>PPHD01014456.1:0-16681 GCA_002909625.1 Bambusicola thoracicus
TGACCCTGGAATGACCCTGACTTCTTGCAAGGACTGAGAAGGGGGAATGGAGAGGTGCTAGGATACTAAAAGGGGCAGGCAATTGGTGCTCTGCAGCCTTTCGTGGAGGGTCTGTGTCCATCCCTGCAACAGATGACCATGTCTGATGATGCAAGCACCCCCAGGGTTAGCAGAAGACACAACACTCTGCCTACACATGTGCTAGAGACCACACTCTCTGCTTCAACCTCAGTTTCTGCTGAAAGTCACTTGAAAGTTAAAGCCCTTTGCTTCATGCCTTGTATCTCATCCACGTGTGGCAGCACTGGGCAGAGCTGAATGCATTCAGTCTGTGTTCAAGATGCCTTGATATTTCTACTGCACTACTTAATTTAAGCTAAAATACAAAACCTAAGGGGGTCAGGGGGGAGGGGGGGGGAGGATATGTGCAAAGCACGACATACAAGTTCATCTGCTTTCTATATGTCTTTTGTGTGATGAGCCTCAAAGGGAGGAATTAGGGACTAGATAAGACTGCTTTGATGGCATTCAGAGAGCAGAGTGGTTTCATTACTGCTTGCTGCTCACAGTGGCTTTTGACCCTCTTTGGGATATATTTATTCCTGCCAGTTGTAACTTGGACATGCATTGTGTAGTCTGCAGGATAAAAATAGCTGCAGTGCCTATTTCTGTCAGATTGTCTTTGGTTTAAATATAGCAGGAGGCTGAGCACTCGAAAGCAGAGGGAAACTGCGTGACGTTCAATCCACCCTGCTAATTTTAGATCTCTCTGTGCAGGGTGCTGCCAATGAGGGGGTGGCTCTAGATGTGAAGGTCCACAAAAATGTCAGTTTGGAGGAAGAAATGACTGATCCAAAGGGAAAAAGCAGGTGTTCTGAAGCTCGCATTTGGCTTTAGGGACAGCATTCAAGCCCAGCGTCATACCCATCCCCTAGATGGGATGGTAGGAGTGGGAGCTCCATGGCATAGGGTCCTCGTTTTGTCAGATGGGGTGGTGTGGTCTGAGCTGTCAGGCAGTGGTGAGAGGGCAGCATTTCTCTTTCTTTGCAATCCCCATCTCACGGAGTCTTGAAATTTTGGAGGATTATCAACTTACTTGCTTTTGTGCAATGTATATTTAAAGAAAATTCATTGCCTTGCTCTCTGTGGGAAAAGCTCGGAAACATGACTCTGAAGGTTCAGAAATCAGATGCAGATGGAGGAATTGAATACGGATCTCAGTGTTTTTTAACCTACGTTCCCATGAAATGGAACCCTGTGTAATTCTTCAAGGTCCAGCTCTCAGCAGGGACAGCAGTGCCCAGCAGTGGCTGACAACTGCTGGGACTTTGAAAAAACAAGCAGTTTCTGGTGGGTGAACCCACTGTGTGGTGTGCTTGAGGGACGGGATGCCGTCCAAAGGGATGAGACAGGCTGAGCAGTGAGCCCAGGTGAACCTCATGAGGATTAACAAAGCCAAGTGTGAGGTTTTGCACCTGGGCCACTGCAGCCCCCACTGTCATCACAAGCTGGGGGATGTAAGGATGGACCACAGCCCTGCTGAAAAAGACCTGGGGATGCTGGTGAATGGCAGCTGGACATGAGCTAGCAATGTGCCTTCGGAGCCCAGAAAGTCAACTCTATCCTGGACCGCATCAAAAGAAGTATGGCCAGCGGGGAGAGGGAGGGGATCTTGCCCCTCTGCTGCTGCTCAGATGTAGAGAACATCTTAGCACTGAAATTAAAGCCAGGTGCTCAGCACAGCACTGCAGAGGGGAGAGGCTCATTCACACCACTGGAGTTGTGTTTCCTGCACAGATTTCTATTTTAAGGGATCTTTGATGCACTGGCTGGTATATATTTATTTATTCCCAGCATGACCTTATTTACTTGAGTCCAGGGTAATCTCACATCAGAAATAACTCCATGTATTCTCAGAGTTGTTTCAGGGAAACAACGTCGTTTCAATGGATCTTTTCAAGTCGATGTGATGTTGGCGTCACATTCAGTTCCTGCACAAAACTCTTTGAGCTTCCAAAATCCCTGTTTAGACCACACATCCCAGGCTGCTGCTCAGCCACAGTATGGCAGTCCTGAGTGAGACCGAGTGAGCCTTTAAGCCTTTAACACTGGTTTTATTTTGTGTTTACTCCTTCATCTCCCCACAACAGGGGGTGGAAGCTCCATGATCTTTAAGATCCCTTCCAACCTAAATCACCCTATGATTCTATGACTCTATGATCTTCCAGTCTGTGTGGTTTTGGTTGGTTTTGGTGTGTGTGTGTGTGGCTTTTTTCTCTGCCCAGACAGCTAAAGCAAAGCAGAGATGCACATACCTTGAAACTGCAATATCATCTGGGTTTAAATCCCTTTATTTTCCCAGTTAGGTGATATTTCTATGAAACATTTCAGCACCAGCAGTGTGAGTACCTGGGAGAGGCTGTTCCTTTTCCTTGCTCCATATCACACACAGTACCCTCTGCTTCATGCTTTGCTGCCCATCCTTACCCCGCATTGATGCAACCTGAGCAATTTCATTTCAGCAAGCAAACAGAAATCCCTCACATTTGCAAACCTGGCAGGACAGAGGAAAAGCCTGCCCAATTTTTGGCTAACCAAGGCTTTAGCCAAGGTGGTTTGGCCATGATTCATCCCTGAGTGCCATCCATCACCTCATCTGGCTGTTATTAATGAGGATGTGTGTGTGCGGCAGCAGCGTGGGCATGCTGGAAGGGGCTCCCACTCCCCACGCTGGGCTGCGGCGATGCCGTCTGTCTTGCAGCTGCCACCCTCCTGGTGCCTCCCCTCTGTCCCCCTTCTGCTCCCCGCAGCACATCTGCTCTGCTGCCTGAGCCCACAGCTCCTGACATCTTCCCATGGAGGATTTTAAAGAGAGTTTGTGCTTTAAATTGGTCGTTAAAGGAGCTGGAGTTTTTTGAGGGATGGAGGATTAAGGTTAGGATTATCTTAAGGGTTACAGTGGGCGAGAGTTATGGTTATGGTTATGGGTATTGGGTATGGGTATGGGTATGATTAGGGTTAGGGTGGGTTGGATGGGGTATGGGCAGCGATTCATGCAATAAGGATACATAGAAAATAGACATGCTGAGCTCTGGATAGGTTAGAGGCATCCTGCTTGGTGATGCTAAAGGATTTTGAGAATGTACTTGGAGCAGAATAAATCCTTCAGCAGTGTATGTCATTACACTTGGTCTTGTAAACCACTGAACGCAAGGGAAAGCCAAGGGAAATGTTTCTTCAAGGGCAGATCTCTACCCCATGGTGCAGCCTGTCCCTGGAAAGCTGCATCTCCTCTGCACTCGCTGCTGTGACAGCAGAGTGAGTTTGTTTGTGGATGGCACTTGGAAGATGCCCAATCCAATGCTTTTAGCATTTCTGGGTTTGGTGGGGCAAGAATTTCTTTACTTTTTGAGTGTGTAGATGGGAAAATTCTTCCTTTCTTCTCTAGTTCCAGAAACGAGAGAAGGGCACTTTGAGGGGGAACTACCCAAATGGCACTTTGAGGGGGCTGATGGTGGGATGGGGAAGGTCTCACCTGCATTGCTCCCATGCTGTGATGATGTGCTCAAAGGGCAACAGTAAGCACTAGGATGGGTGAGAAGTGGTGCCACTGCCCATGCTGCATCAGCTGAGATTGTCTCCAAATAAAGCCTGTTGGTGAGACCACTGAGAAGAACAGGTATGGGGAGGATCTTTTGCAGGAATGAAGCCCAGAGACAGGGCTGAGTGAGGGACAAAAGAAGCTTTCCTCTCCTGTGTTAGGTTGATGGTTGGACTAGATCATCTTAGTCGTCTTTTCCAACATTAATAATTCTACAGTTCTAAATTTGAAGTAGTAAAAAGAAAAATGAAAGAGAAATACTACAGATAGAACGCAAAATAGACGGCTTCAGGGTATAACGAGCCTGGCACTCTCTTCCTCTCTTCTTCAGTGAGATAAGAGGATTTTAGCTTATGATGCACCAAAGGTCAGCTCAGGAGTTAATGCAGATTTTGAAACAGAAGACAGCAGCCCTGCAAATTCAAATCTACCCACAGCATTCCTGTTTTGTGGCAGGGCAATTTACTGATGGCCACATCTTTAGCAGAGACTATCTGCTAATGAAACTGCCTGGTTCGGGGATGAAAACATCAATGAAAAGGGGGAAATGAAAAGCTTTTCTATCCACTCTTTCCTCTAGAAAATTCAAACCTCTTCCATTGAATGCCTGAATGGAAACCATTGCTAATTGAGGTGGCGTGCTGGAGTGGACACCCATTTCGTTCCCAACCCTACCTGTGGTCATTCTGAAACACGCACTGAGAGAAAGCTCTCTGTAGAATCAGAAAATCATTTGAGTTAAAAAAAACCTTTAAATGTAATCTAGTCCAACTCCCCTGCTATGAACAGGAACATCTACAGCTAGAATCAGGGATGTCTACAGTTAGCTCTTGTTGCGGTGAAACACATAGTTCCATTTTCCTCATCCCCTGACTCTTTCCCACCAATGCCTCACTGCTGCGAGATACACGGCCTATCCATGTGTCCACACATGGCTGGAGTGGTGACAAGCTCTGGAGGGACATCCTATGGGTTCTGTGGTGCTCACGAGGCATGTTGGGCTGCAGACAGGTGGCATTTATCCTGTCCAGTTGGAGTTGCCCATCGCACTGGTGACTTTCTCATTCACAAGTTGAAATATATGTGTGTTGTAAGGTCTCTCTCCTTTGCAAACATGGCCACGTGCCTTCAGGCAGCTGTGGCCTTCCTGAGATTTTCCCAGCTATTGTCTTGAGTAGTGCCAAGAAATTAAAGAATCCCCAATGAAGAAAGACCTTTTTTTTTTTTTTTTTTTTTTTTTTAAAATGTTAGAGCTTCTGCCAGATAACCCTATGACATATGAACTCACAGACAATTATAATTGCAAAGCTGCTATCAGCAAGATACAGCTGTGGGCAATGCACAGATCTAGCACGTATCTGACCACTGCAGCCCAGGTAAAGGCAAGCCAGAGGGGAAAGATGGTTGCAATCTGTAGGAGCTATTGAACTGAATTTGGGGAGCTGATGGACGAGCGCCAATTTCCAGTCTCAGGAAATAATAGAAGATAAGTCTGAACTAGTGAGCACGCTCTTTCTTTGGCAGGACAACTATATCTTTAAATGCCCAGCATCTGTAAATCTACTGCTTTTGATGTCAAAGGGTTTTCATGTGTTTTGCGAAGTAAAACATTGACTAAATTATGACCTATTGGAACCTCCTCTGATGGCTGCTGGAGCGTTGGCAGACGATAAAAAGGGTTGCTAAGCTTTTTTTTTTTTTTTTTTTTCTGAAGTTGGATTCCAGCAGATATAAAAGAAGTGATTGAATTAATTGGCTATAGAAGGAGGTTCAGAGGTTGTTTAGAGTGAGTCTTGAGATGAGTTGCTGTGCTAGGGCTTTTCTTATGCAGCCAGTAGAGATCAACGTGCAACTTTCCACAAATGTTTGTTTCCCTCACTACGCTGACTGTACACTCTGTGGGGGCTTTGGTCTTTAACCTGACGTGTGTGAGCCAAGGGTTTCATACAGCTTCACTGGTTTACCCAGCGCTTTTTGGTTTTCCAGCTGTGTCCTTATTCAGTATCCCATCTGAAAGACTCTTTGAAGAGGTCTTCCCTAACCTCAATAAATGCAGCTTCAATGCACAAGAGAGAGAAAACACTCCAAAACACATTGACCTGTACCTGCTGCAAAGTATGAGTGGATGGGTGTTCCCAATTCAACTAGCAGAACCTTATTAGTAGTTCTTCAGCATCTTCATCAACAACATAGGCAGTGGGATTGAGTGCACCATCAGCAAGTTTGCTCATGACACCAAGCTGAGTGGTGTGGTTGACACAACAGAAGGAAGGAATGTCATCAAGAGGGACCTGAACGAGCTTGAAAAGTGGGCTCGTGTGAACCTAAAGAGGTCAACAATGTCAAGTGCAAGGTATTGCACTTGGGTCAGGGTAATGCCAGATATATATACAGACTGAGAGAAGAACTGGTGGAGAGCAGTCCTGTGAAGAAGGACTTGGGGGTCCAAGAATCTTTGGAAGAAGGGTAGGATTTACAGCAGAAGTAATCTTGTCATCTCTTTCCCTGATTGGGATTCAATAAATGGATTAGTGCTGGAAGCAACCTCCTCACCACCAGTAGGTGCCAGGGTCAAACATCTCTGTCTTCTTAGAGCAGTGAGAGACTTTTGGCAAGTAGACTTTGCCATCAGCCTTCACTCATCTCAGGAGAGTTTCCTTAACCATCTGGATGATTCTGGATTCTGCAACAAAAGAGTTCCTTCTGGGTTTCTTCAAATACTGAAAACGGGAAAACCTTTCACATCTCTAAACCTTTCTCAGAAAAGGAAAAAAAAATTCTTCTCAAACATCTGGGACAGGATTTTTGTGTTGTTATTAATTCAGTCCAAAATAATATATGGCATTACATTTAATAGTGTTTGACCACAGAAGTAAATCAGTTGCTTAGAGTATAATGTGAAAAAATCCTAACAATGCATGAGAAATCCTGTAATAACAGACCTACTAGAGAATTTGAGTGGCATGAAATGTGAAGTGTACTGTTACTTTAATTGTATTTTTATGCAGACGTACTCAATTCTTATTAGTGGCAGAGTTGTGTTTGCATTTGCCCAGAGGCAAAGAATTACTAGTGGACAGTTTAATCAGGATGAAAGAAGGAAAATAAAATTAATGTAGCATGCACTAGGCTCAGACATTTGTGTTGGAAGAATTTTCACATCTTTATTGTGTGAAGCTCCGTTCTTTTTATTTAAAAAAAAAACTGAAGATGAGGGTTGAATGATTTCAGATTGGAGTTACAGCTGTCAGTCACTTGGTTCAAGGGTTGGGGTTCCTAAATGAATAATTCCAGCTTGCCTAAAAGTCTTTGTTGGTAGCCCATGGTTAAAAAACAAGAGCTGAAGATGTTTCTGTTTTACTCCTGTGTAAATCCACCCATCCGTTGTTTATATAATTACTGCTTTGAAGCTGAACGCAGATGGGGATCCTGCTGGGCTGGATAGCCCATGAATACCTTTAGGTATTTAATAAATGCCTTGAAACACGTCATACTTGCACAGGGCAGAAGAGAGTGGAAGCAGCTAGGCTTCGTCCTGCCAGAGGATGGACAGTGCCCAAAATGGGATTATCTGGTCCAGATGTTTCATAGAATCACAGAATATCCTGGGTTGGAAGGGACCCATAAGGATCATCATGTCCAACTCCTGGCTCCACTCAGGACCGCCCAAAAATCAGACTGTGTTTGCAGCTGGGGGGCTGCAGCTGGGGTGCCCAAGGTGAGCCATGTTCCCTGGGGGGGCATGATTCTTCCTGTCCTCTGGCAGGCAGCTGAGATGGATGTGGCACATGAGTTGTGCTGTAGTGGTGTTTATTTATCTGCAAAGCAAGGCTAGGAAGAGAGTGAAGGGAGGTGGGCTTGAAGGCTGAAATCTACTTCTAGGTGTTTGAAGGTGGTAGAGCACCCCACTGTGTCTCCTGATGCCCTTGGCAATGGTTGCTATATTAGACCAACTTTTTCTGTGCTACCAAGCCACCCAGACCTCCAACTGTACCATCTGTAGTGACGCTGGCAGTGCTGTCAGTACAGTACTTTCTGCAAACACTTAATTGACTGAAATAAAAGGAAAACTGTAGAAACTTACTCTGGCAAAAAGCAGAATTTGCGTTTATATTTCCATCAGATCTGGCTTCTGTACAAGAATCCTTCCCTGACGTGATCAATCTGACAAGAGGAATTTTCTCTGCTTGGCCTCCATTTATTTTACCATTTAATGCTGAGTCTGTTTAGTCAGGAAGGACTTGCTTCCAGACTTTGCAGTCAATGAACGATTCATCTTGTCCAAGAGCAAATTAAGCAGAGTGAATAATTAAATGGAAGCACTCACCCAATATTTCTCAGAGCTCTCTTAAACAATTCCCTGCAGTCTCCTGCACTCTTGCCCATCCTCACCTCCAGATGGCTTCAGCCCATCTATTCAGTAATGCAGTGTTCGGTGTCAAGCCAATGCTGGCCAAAGGTTGTTGCCATCTGGGTGGTCAGTGTGAAAGAGTTGGTGGTCTAGGCCCCGTTCCTATGGGAAAATCTTCAGAGCACAAACTTCCCACTTCATCCAGCCAGTACTAATAAGGCTGGGAATGGGATCAAGATTGATCGAACAAAGTGAATAAGCTATACACTTGCCAGCAGAGATAGTCCTTCTGGGAGAGAGATGAGCACACAGATGTTGAGGTAGGTGCTATTCACTTAGGACACTCTGAGCACTAATGAAAACCTGAGTGACCTGTTAAAATTACTATACTGACTTCAGGGGCTGAATGAAAAGCAGACATTTCTGCAGGCATGAAGGGCCACCTGCCTCCTGGCAATTCCTTTGAACCACTGGCTTTGGCAGGGCAGAGAGCTGAGATGGCAGAGCACTGGGTGTTAATTCAAAAGTCCTCACTGAAGTTCCAGTTATCCCAAAGCAGTGAGCAGAGAACCTGCTGGGGTCAGAGATGTGAAGTGCTGAGATCACCTGTGACCACCAGCATGGAGGCCCAGGGAAGAACATGGTGAACTGGGTGAGGAGAGGCCTTGAAGGTGTCTTGAGTGGTGAAGGGGACTGTGATAGCGGTTGTTAAGGGGTTGATTTATTTAAAAGATAATTTTGGAAAGTGATGACAGCAGGTAAAGGATCACGGAATCACAGAATTGTTAAGATTGCAAAAGAGCACTAAGATCAACAAGTCCATCCCCATCCCACCCTACCATGCCCACTGACCACATCCCTCAGGGCCATATCTCCATGGTTCTTGAACGCCTCCAGTGATGGTGACCCTACCACCTTCCCGGGCAGCCTGTGCCACTGCATCACCAACCTTTTGGAGAATAAACATTTTTATAGTATCCAAACTGAACCTTTCTTGACGCAGCAGGGGACATTTTCACTAGTAATCTGTACATGCAGCCCTTCTACGCTAAATTGTTAGTATTGAGATTTTTTCAGACTTATTTTCAGCAGAAAATGCTGATATGCAAAATAAACCCACCAAACTACTTCATGGGACTGAGCCAGTCTTGAATATTGTTTTAGGGAAAAGCAGAAGGATCCTCAGGCCCACATGCCCTTGGTCAGGTTATAGTTCCCCAAAGGTTAGTGTTTCAATTGGTACCTATGGCTATGGAAAAGCCATGGCAAAGGCACTGTTTGAAATGCACATTTGAATACAAAGCCAGACGACTCTGGTTGAGAGTTTAAGAGGCAGAGGCACAACAGGACAGCCAAAACTGCCTGGTCCATCCACCATTTGGCCTGAAGATGCCAGTGACAGAGATGTGAGCCCTCATCCTATGGAACACAGCCACTGTGCTGCTGCACGGCCGAGGTGACCACCTCTCTTGCATCTTACACAGAAAGCTCCGTGTACTCTGGGCTTTGTCTCACTGAGGAATGGGAAACCGTTAGGAATCACAAAAAGTTTTAATAGGACTCAGAAGCCTTTTCCCGCCAAGCTCTTTTTCAGCACTTTACAGTAAGCACATGTGACTGCAGAAGGAGGGGAGAATTGAAAATCCTGATCTTCCCATAACACTGTGGCTGTCAGGCAATTTTTCACCACCGTGTATGCCACTATGACACGATTCCTAAGCTGAAAGGGGCCCAACAGAGCGAACAATATCCCAGTTGGGAAGATAAAGGACTGCAGAATATAACCCAGAGAGATATAAATTGTAGTAATCTGTTTGTTCTCTTGCCCAAGGGGTCCTTGTAGTAAACAGGGAGTGCTGGGAAGTGGGTAAATTCTGACACATCATTCCTCATTGCTCCCAAGGGACGGTGAGCAATCCTAGTGCTGGCAAGTCAGACAGGCAGTAAATGTTTCCTAGAATACAAACAGTGGGAGCCAGTACATAAAGGCTGCAAAATCGCTGTCAAAATGTAGTCAGATGAAAAAAAGCAAGAGCAACAACCAAGCCGTGGCCTTGCAGTTATGAATGTAACGCCCTGAAGAAGGATGAGGGAGGAATATAATGAGGACCAGTGGGAAAGCAAAAAATTGCCCCTTCAAGGATGTGAGGAACTTCTGTAACAGAAGCATATGGTGTGACATGCAGAGGCAGACAGGAGAGCATTCTGGAGGTCTGCTATCGAGCTTTGTGTCTGATACAAATCAGAGCTGACTCAGCTTATACTCTGATGAGGCTCTGGGCCGTCTTCATTCTCAGATCTCCTCCTTGCTGGTGAGGGTTAATCTTCCAGAAGAGCAAGTCGGATGTGGGGAAGTAAGACCTGGAATGAAACCATATTCCAACTTCAGTTCCAAGTTGGTGGACTTGTACGTTTTGAAGTGTTCAAAGCTTTTCATAGAAAGGGTGAGCTGTCAGTCCTGGAGCTGCCCCTGGGACTCCAGGAGCAAGGCACACCATGGTCCCAGGCCTGGGATAACCACAGATGTGCAGGCATCACACCTCAGTGTCAAACAGTATCCCAAGCCAGCTTCCTAGTGGATGTGGAACGCTCTGAGACACCCAGACAGCACACTGAGTCAAGTGCAGACAAAGGGCTCAAATTGAGATGGCTTAATTTCCTTCAGATTTTTCACTGCGTGAAGTAGTCATTGGCCTTGGATGACTTGTGGATACAGTAGGATGCTGTCGAGGACACTGGCGGCCCTGGACAGCATCTTTCAAATGGGCTAAAAAGCCAGTAGAATCCTATTAACTGAATGGAGATTCACCAGACTGTGTGGTTCAAGGAGATGAATCCATATAGAATATGAAGAGATGAACAGTAGAAGAAAGAGGCCACCTGGAGATGTGAATTTATGCCCACATGGCCCAGGCTTATGCTGCTCATCTGTTTTGCTGCCCTACTTACAGAATCATAGAATTATTAAGGTTGGAAAAGACCACCAAGATTATCAAGCCCAACTGTCCATCTGCCACCAATATTGTCCACTAAGACAAGTCCCTCTACCACATCTCCATGTTTCTTGAGCACCTCCAGGGACAGTGACTCCACCACTTCCCTGGGAAGCCCTATTCCAGTGCCTGACCATTCTTTCTGAGAACTTTTTCCTAATATCCAACCTGAATCTCCCCAGCTTTCCCTTTCCCTGTCCTTTGACTCCATGGTTCTGCTTCACTTTCCGAAGCATAGCTCTGGAAGGGCATCTACCAAGAGCAGCTTGCATCTTGCTTGACTTTTTACTGAGCTTGAGAAGAAAGAACTTTCTCTCCAGCCCTCTGCTTGACCTTCTGCTTCCCTGTGGCAGTCAGTGGCATCATGATGTTCTGTGACCTTCTGAGGGATGAGCAAAGAAATATCTTCCTGGCTAAATAACAAATCTAAAAATCAATTTGTGGAGAGAGTGGAAAGCAACGAGCATACAAATTAACCAGTGGATAAGTAATACATTTACATCTCGTGGATCCAGTTAGCTTCAGAGCAGGAAAAATTTATGACCTACTGAATTTCAAGTATGAGGCTTAAAGAAATTACTGGGAGGAGAATTATTGGGTTGGATACTAGACATCATTCCAGCCTTCATTAATGTTCTCGTGAGCTCTTTAAAGTTTCTCGCTAGCAGCACCCATTCCCAAGGCTGGTAAAAATCAACCACTGTGATCACTTGAAAAACACTTTGTCTCCTCATTTCCTCAGATTGCATTTTTATTTTGTGCATAAACAGGTAACTTACTTTAAAAGTGAAATTGTGTTAATAGGTATTGTGTAGTAAGACAAAAGCTGATGATATGCAGATACAATAGTAAGGGAAGGATTCTTTTGTGGGTGTGTGTGCATGCATTTGGGAAGACGATTCCACATTTTGGGTGTGTTTATGGCAATTTACAACACTTTCTCTATACCTGTGTGAATACATACCCAAGCTGACGTCTAGATTGCTTCTCCCTGGTTATTGAGATCATGCTAATGATTCTGTAAACGGTGGAAAATTGTATGAAGCCATGAGGAGATTTAGCAGGCTGTTGACAAAGCCCTAAGACTCACTTTCATCAACCTCAGAAGAGATAATTGTGGACACCAGCTCCATGGATTGCCCTGTTTTCTTAACCTCCAGACTACAGGGAAATAGCCGAGCTCAATCAAGGGCTGAATGCTCTGACTCTCCACCTGTCTTTCTCCTAGGGTTGGCCTCTTCCAGACCTTGAGTGCTTTCCTTTGCAGTTGCGGTGTCCCCAGTGCGAGGTAAGGGCAGTTGTAGACCACTGTTGTCTAGACTGGAGGATACATTGCAGCTTCCTGTCTCATCCCAGCATGGGACCAGGTGTGGACAAGGCGTACAGCTGGAGTAGTGTCTCAGGAGCAATCTTGAGCTCTGCAGTATTGCTTCTGATTGCTTTTCATTTGTCTGCAACAGCACAGGAAAGCATGAAAGGGAGAAGAAAAAGGGTTTTAAAAACAAAGTCCAATAAAAATAGTCCCAAGTTGCAAAATTTATATCTGAACTTCCTGAAAGCTTTGAGGCTTTGGGTAGGGTATTATCAAGCAGCTCCAGTGAAAATGCCATATGTAAATCTCCTACATGAAAGATCATGTTCCCTCGTGATCCTGGTAGGGACATATTACTGGGGATGATCCAAGCAGCTGCACTGGGGTATGCTTATTAAAGAGGGGATTGCTGGATATACACATCCATGCCTGACTGGTAACTTCAGCTCTCTTCAGTGAAGGGATGTTATTGTTGTGGGAGAATGCAGATTTGGAAGAAACACACACACAAAAAAAGAACCACCAGCTCCAACACGGGCCAAAAAGAGGTAGTGCTGCAAAGGCACTGGCAACAATATGTGAGAATGAACACTTCTTTGAAAATCTCATTTCCATCCAGTTTTAAAGAAGCTGAAAGCCAGATGGTGAAAACCCAAGTGCTTTTTCCTCCTATAGAAGCTGGCCGTGCTAGGATCTTACAGCAGAGGTCCCAGACACTGGAAGTTTGGGTTTGGGTGCACATTGGTGTCTGGACATTGGGGGAAGCTTCCTGTGCCTGCCTAGGGAAAATGAAGACTGCTGCTCACCAAGCCAGGATTTTCACAGAACCATAGAATCACTGAGGTTGGAAAAGACCACTAAGATTATCTAGTCCAGCTGTCATTTTGCATAGTCCTCCATTGCCCTCTGCTAGCTCAGTACCCTTGTGGGATTGGGATGCTCATTGAGCAAGCATATAGTTCATATGGGGACTTAGAGATGAGCAAGGGTTTCTGCAAGAAACAATAATCTCTTATCCTGGAAGAGCCCATGGAAACATGGCAGAGGTCGTTGGGGATGAGATGCAGCGTCCTCCCACTAACACAGTACAGCCATAACATCACTCCTTCTCACCTTGCTAACAGGGAGAGTAGGTGGGAACCCATCTGTGCTCAGGTGCAGCCTGTGCTGGGGCAGCAGGCACAGATCTCCCTGCAAGGAAACCACCTGATCTCTGTTTCTGGTATGTTGTAAAGAAGAGGATGCAACATCCATCATTTTCATAAGCAAGACTGCTGCATGGAGTGCATTTGTGTGGCCAGATCCTATACCGAGGGTTACAGCTCAGCCAAGGAATTTCTTCCCTGCTGTGTCTCTGGGCATTTACACTGGGAGGTCGTCGCAGAAAAAAAATGATCTTCCCATTTGTTTTCCATCCCTGCTGTGCCTAGCACAGTGGCATCGGGGCTGTAGGCAACAGCTCCACATGATTCCTGTTGCAGATTTTCAGCCTTGCTGTGAACAGCCAGAAAAGTCACTGCAGCTGCTGCCTGGCTTCCCAAAAGCAGCCCAGCCTGCTTGGGCAAGGTTACGCTGTTAGCTCCATTACAACGCTTTGCATTTTAATATGATTCTATGATCTAGTTTTTAAAAAATGTCTCTGAATAAGGTATTTTTTCTTCTGTTCTTTTATTTTTCACCCCCCACATTTAGCTTTTGCAGCAATCTCCTGCTCCTATCAGTAAGCAGCAACGTTATGCTAGCACAGGAGGGACTCTCAAGGGCACATTGAGCTCTTGATTCCCAGTCAATAAATCTGGAGCTGCACGTGCTAGTGACAAGTGCCCAGTAAGAGATTGGGGACAGCTGTCTTCTTCTCAATTGTGTTAGAGCATGTGAAAGATGTCACTGCTCTTTGTGATTGTTCATCCATCCCGGTTTCAGCTGGCACCTGTGCTGGGCAAAGTCATAAGCACCTTTGCCCATGGTGCCAGCCTTGAGGCGGATCAGAAGATGCTCAGCTCCCTCGTGCTGGTTGAGCAGTGAAGAAGAGGGACCCAAGTCCAAGTGATGACATTTAACTTAGCCTAGCTGTGTATAAATAAGTGTCCATCTGCTTGGCATTGTGGTAGCCGCTGGGGAACTGCAGTTGATTCTCAGGAAAACCTGTTTCCTTCCACATATTTTGGCTAACATTTTTCTGTCAGTTTTCTGTGTGTATTTTCCATTCCCAGAATGCTGAGTTGTCCACATTTAAATGGTTGGAGTTTTTTTTTCCATAGATCAAGCTGAGGGGGCACTTCCCATATGAATCAAATGCAAGAATTCTCTCAAGCCAAAGCTAGTGAGCACCCTCCAATGTGTGACCTGAAGCACTCCTCAATTGCCCTTGAAGGAATCTAAAGCTAGAGTAAAGCTCAGAGCCTGCAACAGCCTCATTTGTGATGCTCCCACTTAGAGGAAAGCGACCCCCCTGGCTGCATCATAGCTGCATATATCACGGTCTAGTCTAGATGCCAGGCTGTGGGTGGCTTAACCTTGCTCATCCCTGACCACTACTATTCATGGCATCACTCCTCGCCTTGGCAAAAGGTAGCACTTGTCTGAGCCCGAGCTTTAATGAGGGCTGCTGAACACTTGCTTCTCTCCAGATGAGCTCCTGGAGATTTGAAGGTTTGTAGCATCCTTAGGGATTGCGAAGTATCATCTCACAGTGGTTTTAGCTCTCAGAATATGACACAAGGATGAAGATAAGGGAAGCTCGGTGCTCTGCTCCTAATAAAGTACACAAGGCTGGGAGACAGAAGTGATATACCTATTTTTCTCTCACCATCTGATACAGCTGGGAGAAACGGGCAGATCTGTGGGTACATGAGTCTTTTGGTGATGCTTCCTACCAAACAACTGAAGAAGATAACATAACCCACTCATAATTCTTGTTTTGCTTACAGCTCTGGTGAATAATGCATGTAAGGGATATCTTCTTCCCGCAAGGATTCATCGCTCAGAGATTTTGGGAGCACTTGAGATCTATTAATTTTATGAGCTTGCTCTTGAGGAGGTTGAACAGACCCCCAGAAGATAAGAAGATTCCTCTACAGCTACATTTTCAATTAGACCCCCCCAGCTGGAGCCAGTCATGGAGGAACTTGCAAAAAGCTTTACAACCTCTTTATGCTCTACTGTAAACCCAGTAACAAAGCAGTAGCTTGGAAAGAATCAGTCACACCACTTCTTGCAGAAGAAGCATCTGAAGCCTCTAGCGGTGAATTCTCCAGGCTGCAGTATGTAAGATGGGTGCAAGGTAGGAAAATAGGCAGGAGCTGGAATCTTTGGCTTAGTGTGGAAACTGGAGGCTAATTAGTAAGAGCTAATTAGTGAGAACTGTGGAAATTGCCAGGGTTAAGTGACAGCTTGTTAGGTATTGCTAGGAAGTATGCAGAAGGTGTTGTGGGATTTGCTGCTCCGTTATCCAGAGAGGGGAGACGTACCCGATATCCCATGCTGTGAACAGCGAGGAGGGAACAGGCAGTGCTGGAGCAGCAGTGCTTTATTAGCAGACCTCATCAGTGCAATAAGAACAGTAGCATAAAACAGAACTCCTCTCTCATTTCCAACAGATTGGTGCTGTTTGCTTCTATGCTGGTTATGCAAGAAACGTGGAGATGTTGCACTTGGGGACATGGTCAGTGGGCATGGTGGGAATGGGTTGGGGCTGGACTTGGTGGTCACGGAGGTCTTTTCCAACCTTAATGATTCTGTGATTCTGCTACATCCTTCACTTTGGCTGCTCATGCTGCTTTCCAGGAGAGTGTGCTGGGCTTGTTGGAGAGCAGACTCATCAGCAGAGGGTCCAGCAGTGCATGCCAAGGGCTTTGGCAACTGCTGCATTTAGATTGGCTGCAAGAGCATCGAGGCCACCTCTGCTCAGGAGAGCTCACTTAATACGACCAAGCTCTGCAGGCAGAGAGGCAGACATGAGGGCAGCTTGCCACTGGGCCCACAGGGAAAGAGCTGAGGTCTTAAGGCATGCCTGTTGGAATCACAGTATACTTTTTCATGCTTTAAAAAACCCTACTGTGTTCCCTGGTGGGAAATTTTCCAGTGGATGCCAAACCACAAGGAATTGGGCACAGGGGAGCTCCCCTGAGTGCTATAGATGGTGCTGGCAGCTCCAGGTGCACTGTATGGGTAGTTTTATAGGGACTCTGGTCGGGACATCACAGACCCAGCCAACATTAGTATAAGTTCTCCATTCACCATCTGGTCCTTTCACCCTTCAGGCTGGCTATTAACAAAAATTTCTTCTCCAAAAGAGGGGTGATGCATTGGCACAGCTGCCCAGGGAGGTGGTGGGGTCACCATCCGTGGAGGTGTTCCTGAACCATGGAAATGTGGCACTGAGGGACACGTGGGGATGGATTGGGGTTGGACTTGGTGATCTT
>PPHD01014457.1:0-16680 GCA_002909625.1 Bambusicola thoracicus
GAAGAATAAAAGAGGATCCCACAAATTGGGAAGTCGCTGCATCCACCAAAGAATGGGATAGGGCCAGGAGGGAGGAGGATGGCAGGCTGATCCTGCAGAGTTCCCAGGGAAGATGTTTGCTATCTCTCCTTGCTTGTACTGAAGGAACTCTGCACCCTGCAGAGACAGCAAGGGAAATGACAGGGTTACTCCCTGTGGTGATTATCTTGTGATCTCTCTGGGTTGTATAAACTGGAGCTGATTACAGCCAGAGGAGGAGTAAATTGTGTAATTAGACGGGGAAGAGGGGAGGGTGATTTAACCTCTGCCTGAAGGTGATAGTGTGGAGAGAAGGGTGGAGGTGAGAGCAGAGTGATGGGATCTGCTGTTCTGACCTTGTCACGGGCAAGTCCTTCAGCCTTCCCTCGGGAATACAAAACAATACCAAAATACAGCAGAAAGGTTTTGTCTGTCTGCATCTCACGGCATCTTTACGTCCGGGAACATCTCCCATCTCACCCTTGCAGCTGCCCGTGGTGCTCCAGGCTCACGGCATGGCTGCTCCCTGATGTCAGCGTTGTCCCAAGTTCCCCTCTCCGTGTGCGGTTAGCTTTGTCTTATGCCCGCCTCCAAGGGGAGAATTCAGCTGGATCTCTTCACGTGCTGTGGTTTTGCAGTTTGTAAACGCTTGTCCTATGAGCCTCAGCGAGCATCGGACGCCACGCACGTCGCTCGCAGGGATAACAAACCCTCAGCCTGACGCGCCGCGGCACCCAGAGCGAGTCGATGCGGTTCGATGCGCTCGGCGCTCTCTTGGTTACGCCTGGTGCTCTGCCTGAGGGGCGGGGCGAGCGGGGCGGGGCGGAACCTCCCGCGCTTTTTCGCGCCTTCGGAGCGGCTCGCGCGTCCCGTCGTTCGGCTTCCCGCCCTCTTGGCCTTGTGCCGGCCGTTACCCCCTCCCTTCCGTGAGGAGATGGTGAGTGCGGGGCGGGCGGCGGTGTGGCGGCTGAGCCCTCCGCACTGCGCGCCCCCTCACGCGGTGTGCCGTGCCCTTCTTACAGCGCAGGAGCCTGGCCCCCAGCCAGCTGGCCAAGAGGAAGGCGGGCGGCGAGGAGGAGGACGACGAGTGGCGGCCGCCGGCGGTGAGTGAGGGGCTGCGGGGCGTCGGCCCCCGTTGTGTCGAGGGGATGTTGGGCGGTAGCGGAACAGGCTCGACTACAGCTGCTGGTTCTGCCCTTGGGCACTTGAGGTGTGTGGTGGTTGGGGCTGCCCCGGGATGCTCAGCTCCCTCTGAGCTGTGACTGTGGTTGGGCGCTCACTGACCGTGACAGTCGTCTGGCCAGCTGCTCACTTGCTTTGCCTCGGTGTTGTTTTTCAGACTCAGAAGAGGCAGAAGGCTGGCAGTGAGGCAGAGAGCGCAGATTGCTACAGGTCGCCGTTCCGGAAGCCCTTGACCCAGCTGACCAACAGGCCTCTCTGCCTGGACAGCAGCCAGCATGTGAGTGGGCTTCGCTACTGGCACGTGGTGGTGGGTGAGCTGCACATGGAGCTTGTTCACCAGCAGAGTCCATACCCTTCTGTGGGCCCGTTTATCTGAGGTGTTATCGAAGGGTCACACGTGGTTCTTCGGAAGGACCTTTAATTGCTCTTGTGGTGGTTGTGAGTGGAGTGTGGTGGGAGTCTTTGGGTTGGAGGACTGCGTTGACAGATGTGGGAAGCTCTCCACACTGACGGCTCAAGTGCTGTCTGCTTGTTCTCTGAGCTTCCAAAGAAGCCCAGAGAAGATGGAGATGAAGTTGTTTGAGGGCTTGCTGGGATGTACTGTACTTTAGGGCTAACCTAGCTCTTTTACAGGAGAGAATTGCCTGACTGAATTACTTAAGGTTAAGGAGAAAGTAACTGCATTTAAAGAAGTGGATACGGTCAGTGGATTTAAGTAGGTGGAGTTATGAACATAAATTGCATGCCTTAGAAAACTTAAGCAAAAACAGTTTTGGAAAGTGGAGCAGGGGCCAGGAGCTGTTCTGTTTTGTTACTTTCTTCCTTTTGCACATAGAAATAGTTGGGGTTGGCTGGAGCATGAAGAGTTTGAATAGAGGAGCTCTCAGCACTAGGCAAAAATGAGTTCTTAAGATGTATTTTAGGCTTGCCGTCTTGAGCAATCTCTGACTTCAAACTTCTGAAGATGTGTTTTTTCCTGCGTTCATAGGAGGCTTTCATCCGCAGCATTTTGTCCAAACCCTTCAAAGTTCCCATTCCAAATTATAAAGGTAAGATGACGAGGTTTAAGAATTGTCTGTGTTGTCTGACTCTGGGAAAACACGATGCTTTAGCCTGTCAAATGTACCTGTAGGGATTATTGTTATTTTTCAGAGTGATGCACATGTTCCAGAAATCCTGACTTAATTCTAATAGAAAAATACTGGTATATGAGTGAAATCTTCCTATTTCTTTCCAGTACTTTGGATAATCCTACATTTCAGAACTGGGTTTTGTATTCTTGCAGCTATGTATTTGATGTAGTGCCAGAAGGCTGTGTGCCACATCACAAATATAGAAGCAAGATGAATTCTAAGCCACGGAAGTGTATCATCTAAAAAATGCCTAAATTGTGCTAACAGACTGAAGGCTAGGGTCAAAAAGACAGTATGTGCCAGTTCTCTTTCTGCCTTACTTGGTTTGTTGAGTCTCAAGGTGATCTTGAAAACAAGGGTAATTTTGAACTTCAAAGCCTCAGCTGGTTTTGAATCAGGCAGCACATGATCCCAGAAATAAATGGGACTTTTCTTGTCTGCTTCCCCTTTAACCTCCAGCTGAAAAACTGAAGGACAGGTCCATTTCACTCAAAGATTAGTCATAAAAAATGCCTATAGACACATTGAGCAGGTGCTGAATATGAAACAGCTGGTCACAGAAGAGTTGGTTTGGCATAGTTCTTATTTGATGGAAAAGCAGATTTGTCAGGAGATCAAAACAGAACCGTAACTGCAGAGGCTTCTTTTTATGGCTGTTGCTTTTCTCTCTTAACGGGAGATGAGACTTTCATTTAATTTCTTCATGTGGAGACACTGTCCCAACTTGTGGCACCCTGTTTTGCGAGGAACTTCAGCAGGTGACAGGGGATCAACTCTGCTCGATTTTTTTCCCCAAGCAAAATCACTCCTGGGAGCATCGTTGCCTCCCAGGACTCAGATGAGCCTTTGAGCTGGGTTTTGACGCAAGCAATTTTTATGCACTTTCTTTCTGTGTTCATCTCCATTCCAAAACTGTGACATCAAAATATAACACCAGGAAGAGACACTGATCCTTATTTTTTTCTTTTCTGAGAAATTGTCTCCTATGCCAAACATCTGCTATTGCTCAGCAGAGCAAATAATTCTCTAGGTAATGGCAGCGTGAGTCTGACTACGATGCTGTAGAACTCCATTACTTTTACAGGCCTCTTTCTGATGTTATATAAAAGATAGAATTTTTGCAAAGCCTGGGTTAGATGATCCAAAAAGAGGTTTTGACCCAGTATGTACAGTGTACATGGTAATGTATTTATTGAGCTGTCAAAGCATATATCCTTGAACCTTGCTTGTCTTTCAAAAAAGTAAAACAACCGCTGGGAGTAGAACAATTAGTGGGAGCAGCTGTGGTGCCTGAGGGTAGCTGAGGGGAACATTATGTCTCGGATCTACCATGACACAGAATCCTTAGAGTTGGAAGGGACCATTAAAGGTCATGTAGTCCAACTCCTGCAGTGAACAGGGACACCCACAATTAGATCAAGTTGTCCAGAGCCTGATCCATCACCCTGCCTGTTAGTGTATCCTTCTATGTACCAGCGTTTCTGGCATCTGCTACACTTTGTTCCCACTTTGCTGCATCCAACATGGTGGGCAGTGCCATTGCTCCATCTTTGCCTCTGCTCCTTCTTTGCTGCGATACAGCTATCCACTGTGTGCTGGCAGTGCAGTCTGCAATGGTTGCCTTCTCCACTTCAGTGCTGTATGCAATTAATTCAACATTTCTAAACTCAATCACATGCTTCTGCAAGTCTCTGCTTTCTTCCAGGAGGATGTTGTTCTTTGAGTTGTGCCTTTGTTTGCTTTCAGGGCCAACAGGCTTGCGGGCGCTGGGTATTAAGCGGGCAGGGGTGAGGAGTCCTCTCCACGATCCTTTTGAGGAAGGAGCTCTGGTTCTGTATGAGCCCCCACTGCTGAGTGCCCACGAGCAGCTGAAAATAGACAAGTGAGTCATTACCTGGCGCAAATGCTTCAGCTCTGACCTTGTATGTGTATTTATGCCTTCTTCCCACATGTGTCTGAGCTGGGCTGTGAACATCGAGGGAAGCTTGGTTCCAAGTATTCTGCCACTGAACTGTTTCAGGTGTGGTAACGATCAAAGGAAAGCATGTACCCATGCCAGTTTGTTTGCTTCCTTCCAGAGGCTGTTTGATCTTCTACTCATCAGAAATTTAAACCTGATGCACAGAATAAGGATGCATGCATGGATAAGCCGTTTAGGAAATCTTATGGATCGATTTTGAGTCAGGATACATCAGCATCTAGAGACAGCCAGAAGGAGATGACTGACAGTCAAATGCTAACCAGCCTAATGGTTTTTATTGTTAAATAGTTTCTTCTGTGCTCTCTTTTCCTTTTTGTAACTGGAAAGGATTGTTAGCTGGACCTTAGATGAAAGAGATGTTCCTTGATTTGCTCTCTTCATTAATGCAATTACGCTAATGTTATTGGGACTAAGAAAATATTGGCTTTTAAAATACCTCTCTAAAAGATGTTCTGCCCTTGTTTTAACCACAGCTCGGCTACTGGTTTCATTGACATTTTAGATTGTAAATCAGGCCTGTGTAACTCCATTCTCAGAATTGAATTAATCCTTTTTCACTTCTGTTGGTAGTTGGTACTCTTATTCCACAGAGAAGTCCTCAGAATAGCAGTGAGATTAAAAAAACAAAAACCCTTAACTAAGCATATGCTGGGCTGAGTGCATTAATCATACCTTTTTCTTGACTACCTCCTGCAGGGATAAAGTACCTGTCCATGTTGTGGTGGATCCTGTCCTCAGTCGTGTTTTACGGCCTCATCAGAGAGAAGTAAGTTTTCTGCTGGAACACGAGGCTATGGTTAGAGAACGTGATGCATTTCAAAAAGGTGCGGTCCTCTGCTGGAATTGTAACCCAATAACTGTGAGGTCTGCATAGACATTCTAACGGACTAGCACGTTGCAAATGTAAGGTGAAACGTTTGTTCTAACCATGATCTTAGAGGCCTGAACACTGCAAATACTCTCTGTCCCATGCTAATCAAGAGGGTGTACTGGGAGTCTTACAGCAACCATTTGTCTTTAAAAATATGGGAATTCATTGCTTTCTAGAGGTAAGAACTTTTTTTCTGCTTTTCTTGCCTCTGATCTAGCAGAGTCAGAACATTCCCAGCCTACACATTATACTGCCTAATGCAGAAGTTTGTTCTCTGCAGGCTTTTAGGTCAGATCTGCTTATAGTGGAAATCTGGAAGTTTGTGGGCGTTTGTGCACTGGTTGCATACATCTTGGAAAGCATGTTGGCTTGCTTTTATGTCACCACTGATGCCCTAGGAAATTACTAGATTCTGCTGAGAGATGCGATTTTACAGAGTAAGGGTTAAAAGTCCAGACTTTACTGTAGCTCTTCTGACTGGAGCTCTGTGTGAAAGGTGATGGGATGTAGTTGCAATAGCTTTTCTTGAGGCCTAATCTTGTGTTGGGCAGGGCAGATTGTCCAGCACTGTTTTGTTGATCACCAGAATCAGCTGAACCTGCAATGTCTGCCTTGGTACACAGTGAAGTTCTCTCTGGTACCATAGTTCCCAATGTGATATGAGCTGATATCCTACTTCAGTGTGTTTTATTCAGACATTACCTTTTGTAGTTGAAAACTAAGTGACCTATGTAGACTTGGACTTTACCAGTGGAGTGTACTTAAAAACATTTTCTGTCATAAAACGTGGACCATCACAATACAGAAGCAGTTGGAACTAATCCACAAATGTCTAGTGTAGGTATCTGCAGAGTTTTAAGTTTATCACAAATGCAGTACATTATCATGTAAGCCTAGAAGCTTACATGATACACAGGTAAAAGCTGTTGTTGCTGATCTTTGAGCTAAGCAGGTCAAGCTGTATGTACTGCTGTATGGGAGATCTTCGGATGGCACTTGAGCAGCCTACAGCACTCTTCTGGTTTGTGCTTTTATCTCAGAGTTGATACTTAACTTGTGAGCCATTATAATGCTGGCCTCTGGCTAAGTAGCTGGAGGGACTCTGTTTTGTGTAAGATACTGCCTGCTGGCACTTTTGTCAAGTAATGATAGTTATGTTGGTGTCCGAGGCACATTGTTTTTTTGACAGCTAAATATCTGAAATAGCAGTCTGTGTTCTACTCTGACCGATCAGTCTTTGCTTGCTGAGATTCCTGTGCTGGTTGTTTTTTGTTTTGGTTGATGCTCTCAGGCTGTTATACAGCCTTGTTCTTTGTCACGTCACTGGGAGGTTACTGAACTAGATCCCCAGCCGAATTCTTTCTCTTAGTAATATATTTGGTAATTGTTCAGATGACTTAAATGAATGAGCCTAAGAAAGAAACGAAATGACTTAGAAGTGAAAGTGGTCTATCTTCTAGTCTTGTATAGTAGAACATAAAGGGTGTGTTCAGGCTGTATCTGTCACTCCTGGTTTGGTTGACAGTATGGGTATCTTGTCCATTGCCAGGGCAGTGCCCCAGGTTTTTTTTTTGACTCAATCATCACATGATAGAACACCTTGCAGTCTTTTTTCTACTTTTGTCTGTCTTGGTGATGTCAAAGCCTAGCAGCCAGGCTGAGCGCTTCCACCATCTGATGAGCAATAACCTCAGCCCTGTTTCTTCTCTGAAGTTAAATCTGGTTTGGTCTTTGAGTCCCCAGGTGAGTCACAGTGGTTCTTTGCTTCTAGGTGGAAACAATGAGAGCTGCTGAGGGCGTTCTGGGGGTTAATCAAGGAGTAGAAACAAGTCTGGACATTCCATTGGGTGTTTTTAAGATGCTTGCCATGTTTGCTCTGATTGACGCAGGTTAGCTAATGGCTTCAGCCTAACTAGTTTAGTTAGGGTAGAAATTCCTGGGAATTTTAAGTCAGAAAACTAGTTACAACAGTACAGTTAATACATAGTATGGTTTTGTATGTGTTTTGAAGGGTATGTCATCACCAGCAGTGTTTTTCCAGACCAGATGTGGCCATGTTTTAGCTGTGTCTCGGGTGATTTCCCTCTGTCTCATTAGAATGCTGCATGTCTCTTGGGACGTACTGTACAAATTTGCTGTTTGTTTAATATCAGTCCCGTGCTTTGCAGTAATAAAGCTCTAATGAAGTTGTCATTCTGTGAATGTCCCCATCCTGCTATAAGAGAACCATTTCTTGGCAGGGAGTGAAATTCCTCTGGGACTGCGTGACAAGCCGGCGTATTCCTGGGAGTCACGGCTGTATCATGGCAGATGAGATGGGGCTGGGCAAAACCCTGCAGTGCATCACTCTGATGTGGACACTTCTCCGTCAGAGTCCAGACTGCAAGCCTGAAATCGAGAAAGCCATGGTGGTGTCTCCCTCCAGCCTGGTGAGAAACTGGTACAACGAAGTAGAGAAATGGCTGGGGGGAAGGATTCAGCCACTGGCCATTGATGGAGGCTCCAAAGAAGAGATTGACCGGAAACTAGGTACAGAAATGTTTGCAAGTGGTGTGGTTGGCTGGTTCAGAGCGAAACCTCACATTGGAAGAAGCTTACAGCAGCTGAAGTGAATGTTTCTGAGGGGTTGTTAGAGCTCTGGAGGCTGACAAGACTGAAATTCTCTTTTCTAACATGCATTTTTGGTAATAGTTGCTCTTTGGGCAATAATTCAAATCCAGTTGTGCCCTTAAGTTAAGGCGGTTCCTGTGTGTCATCTTTCTTCCAGACAGAAGCTAGAGTAGGAGTTGGGCAGGGGTGGGAAGGGGATGGAAAGGGGAGCAGCTGTGGGGAATGGAGCACAGATATATGTGGAATTTCTCAATAGAGAAATCAGCTCTTTGTCAGCAACCAACAGCACTGAAACAAATGGAAAAAATTTTCCTGGATGTTTAAAAGTGTTGATTGATTTTTACTGCAGAGTTTGGACCCTTTTCTGTTACTGTTTTCATTGTCTTTTTTTCTGCCTTCCATCCACAGTTGGCTTTATGAACCAACGTGGCCTGCGAGTGCCTTCACCTATCCTGATCATCTCCTATGAGACCTTCCGACTTCATGCTGAGGCACTACAGAAGGGCAGCGTTGGGCTGGTCATATGTGATGAGGTATGGTTAAATATCTAAGGAGAATGTATTCCTGATATTTTCTTGAAATTCAGGCAGAAGTGGCCCAACTTTCTTAAAAGTCAGGGAGTGAGGATGGAGATGTCAAACAAGGTTTGCCTGTGGAGAGCACCCATTCCAGTTTGAGAGGCTGTGGGTATCCAGCTTATCCTTACTGGGTGAGCCTGAATGAGAAACTGTTCTCAGAAGCTGAAATAGGGGAAAAAAAGAAAATCAGTAAGAAATGAAGTGGTGGTAAGATTTATCACATCTTAGGTCCCTGGAAGATTGGGGACACCTACATCTACCTTACTGTGAAATGTGTAGAGAAAGAAGATTCACTACCTGTTTGTGACTCTGGAAAAAGCCCTTCCTGATTTTATTTGTTTGTTGTCCAGCAGTCCCAAGGTGTCTGTTCTCTTAGCATAGAGTGTGTGAAAGTGGCCTGCTCTTTGGAGTCACAACTCAGGAGACTTGTTTCTGTGCTTGTAGAGGAGTTTGAAGGGTTCACCCGTAGCAGGACCCTCTTCCCATAGTGTAGCATACTGCTTGGAGTAAAGGTAGGAGATGTGGATAAGGAGGACCTTTCTGCTATTTGTTCAGGGACTGACCTGGCTTGACTCCCTGCTCAGTGACTGCTGGGATCTACCTTTGCCATGCCTGGGTTTTCAAGTTAAGCTTCTCCTGTCTGAAATTGAGTTTTTCTTTTTGCTTTATCGTTCTATATTTGTGATTATAGGTAGTGAGAGCCAGAGATATTCTTGAGGAGAAAAGCCTCTTGAGGAGGCATAACCTATGCCTCCTTGAAATAATGGAGCTGAAGGTCTCAGCCAACTGTTTGTCCTCTGGCTCTTTACAAGAGATTTGTTAGAAAGTGGTGCCACCCAGTGGTTTGGTTCTTTATGTGCTGGTGTAGCGCTGAGAGGGACTTGAGTGATCATCTTCAGGAGTGTGATGGCTCCCATTCACTATTTATGCTTCAAATCTGTGGCTGTCTATACTTCTCAGTGCCCCTGGGACAAGACCAGCAGCTGGGGATGCTGAGAGCATGGGTCCTTGGCTCTGCATCTTCCCTATGTTTCAGCTCTGAGGTGGTCTGGCACTTGCAATAAGCATCTCTCCACTTACGCTTCGTCCTGCAGCATAAAAATAAGAGCTGCTTTTTCCCAGGTAGTGTTTTGCAGTGCTTCAGGGGATTTTATTTGTCATCCTTTAGGAATCAGAGGAGTCAGTGGTCCCAAGTACTTACATATGGAGCATCAGTATAATAGTTTGTCTTTGGGAAATAAAGCAGATTTTAAATGTTCTTCTCTTACTTTTATTTCTTTCATTCTTGTTTGTGGGGTCGGTATTTTGTTTGCTATCTTTGATTGGGAAACAGTTCTTATAACTGAAACTTGTGATTGTCAGTGTTTTCATGGCAGGTTCTTTTCCTTGGTTGTGACTCACATGTTCCTAGCCTGGGAAGCTTGTAATGGCAATGGTATTTCTCCTCACACAATTGCTTCAGGTTTCTCACCAGTTTCTTGCCTTTAATGGAAGTCACAACACCTGAATCCTTGAAAAGCACTTATTCTACTGTGAGGAAATGGAAAGCTGTGAGGTGCTTTGTGACAAATACAACATGTGTTGATGATGGTCTCCAAGCTGCTTCCTATCAAGGCCACTGGATTTTTCACCTACGTTCTTTTTTGCTTTTTCAAAGGGACATAGACTGAAGAACTCTGAAAACCAAACATACCAGGCTCTCAACAGCTTAAATACACCTCGAAGAGTCCTTATCTCGGGTACGCCCATTCAGAATGACTTGCTTGAATATTTCAGCCTGGTGCACTTCGTCAATTCTGGCATCCTAGGTAAGAAAAATGAATGTCTGAGGCATGAGAAAGGGGGAAATTAATGGCAAGGCTTCCACTGGTTACCAGTGCTAGTGAAAGGAGCAATCAAAAAGTTAAATAAAGGAAAGTTTGTGTACAGATTAGAGACTTAGTCTCCTTCAGGGTCCAGAAAGTCTAGGTCATGGTCTCCTATTCTGGAGGCTGTACAGAACTGGAGCTCTGTTTCAATTTAAAGTATGTGTGTCAAACGTGTTTTAAGAGTATTATTAAGATAAGATGAACATGTGGTCCTGAGTACAGTATGGTTGATCTCCTTACAGAGCTGTACTGGTCAACCAGAATATCTGGGGCTAGGAGTGTCTCTGATAATGTGCACTTTGAGGTACTGCAGGAGTTGCTGAACACGAAGATCTAGCTCAAAATAGCACTTTCCACAAGACTTGTAGCCTTTAGTAAATTCAGAAATCTCAGCCAGGTACAGTTCCTCTGTGGGAAAGGCTCTGGGGAAAAGGGTTTTACATGACATACTCCTTGCACTCTCCACAGACGTAGCCTGGAAGATGTGCTTTTTCCTTCTCTCTCTGTTGTGTTCATTTGGATTAGGAGCTTGAAGTGACTGTGCAAGGTTGAACGGTGTACCTTAAGACAGAGCAAACAAAGCCCAAATCTTTGGCAGTCTGCCATCCTGCTCTCAAATGTATTGAGAGAAATTTGAAGATGATGTCTAGAACTTGGAGTTAAGATTATACCATGGCTTTTGTGTTTGTATGATGTGGCAGTTTGGTCGTTTTATTTCTGTTTGATAAGGGAGGCCTGTGAGTCTGGGGTTGAAAAGAACCTGGAAGAGGGACACTGATTAGTGTGAGTTTTCAGGGGAGTTGGAGCTAGATGATCTTTAAGATCCCTTCCAACCCAAGCCATTCTATGATTCAGATCAAACAACTTCTACAATTGCTGGTAGCTGACTAGAATATTCTGTCTCTGTCTCTTAAGCTCTGTTGCTTCTTCAAAAGCAGAGTAGCTTTTGCATTCTCTCCTACATCTTTGGGTTAGGAGCAGTTCTACTGCTTTCTGGTGTGAAGCAGCTTGTTTTTGTCGGGAAGTAATTTTTCTGTCAAGGAATGAAAATAAACTGATCTATAAATCATTTATTTGCTGCATCTTGTCACCCACCTTTGTGTCAGACTTGGGAATCCTGTCAAAAAGGCTTCTCATTAATTCTAGTGCGTGTACAACTCTCATTAAGCACCTAGTCATCAGATTCTCAGCCTTAAAAGCAACGTTTGGGCTGTGTTTCTCAAGGAAAGGGTAAGATGTGTTGGTACATGTTCTGCATCTGCTTTTTCCTTGTTTTCAGCTTTTTTTTTTCCTTTCTTATTTGATGTGACTTTTTTTCTCTTGACCTGTGCTTTGGGCGCAGATTAACTTCCCTCTACTTGCAGTTCTTTCTCTCTGTGATGAAATTAATACTACAAATACTTCTACCAGAACCATATGCATGCAGTGGTCACTTTTCTCTCTCAGCCTGTGACCAGTAATAAGCAACTTATTAGAGACTGTTTTGGAAGAGACACGTGTTGTTGACAAGGATACAAATTCTGGGAGCAAAACTGTAACTGGAATGAAAGCAAAAACAGTATATGCCTGATAGGACTGAGGCTTAACTAAAATCTGTATGACCTTTGGCAGTTCAGCATTGTTAGAATTAAAAATAATCTCTTGTTGTACAGATTTGCCAGCCTTGTTTAAATCTTTCCTGGCTAGAAAGAAAACCAAATCCTACTGGTGGGGCAGGAGTTTGTATTATCTGCTGGGCCTCTTGTTTATGAGATGATAGCTGGGGCTGTGGGGATATTGATCAAAGGTTATTTGGTAGTAGCTGTCACTTTCTCATTTTTCATTTCTGTTTGTGCAGGGACTGCACAGGAATTTAAAAGACATTTTGAATTGCCTATCTTGAAAGGCAGAGATGCAGATGCGAGTGAAGCTGAACGACAGAAAGGAGAAGAGAGGCTTAAAGAGCTGATCAGCATTGTGAACAGGTGAACTTCATCCCTCTTCTCTCTGCAGAGCTTTTGCATAAACCCTTGATGCATGAACGTCTTCCAAAATTCAAGTTGTAGCTGTAACAAATATCTTGCCAATTAAGTCTGTTCAGCAAGAGATTGTGCAAGTGTTTATTGCCTTAAGAAATCTACAGAGTATGTACCCTTAGTCTGAAAAGTAGCATGTCGAAATTGCACAGTTAGTTGCAGTCACTCCCAAGCAAACGTACTCAGATATGAGTCAGGATTTGACTCTTATGTTTGTTTTCTTTTGGTATCTAATAGTCAGGTAGCATTGTTTTATTTGTGTTAACGTAACTGCAGCGTGTAGACTGGGTTGCATTGCAGATCCATCCGGTCCAGGTGTGAGCAGCAAAGGATGAGGAATGTTGCTCAGTTCATTGATGATATCCAGGTCACAAAAGAGTCCAGCTCATACTTTCACAGCTGTGTTGACTTTGTAGGGCTAATGGGATTAGAATATTAGCATCAGAAATGTGACTTCTGATCCCGAAGGAGCACCTCTGTGAAGTAAAATGTCATCTATCTTCTCTGATTTTTGATATTTGCTTAAATATGTTTTGTTTTCTGTTGATGAATAGAACCAGTGCGTCCACATCTGCTGACAATCACTGACCCCAAAGAGCTCTTACTAGAAACTCCTTTGACTTCTTAGCATTGCAGGTGTCATCATTTCTTTTTCTTCCTTTATTTTAATTAAATCTTAGCTGTTGCAGCCATCACAAATACAATCCAGCAGTTCATAGTCATGGTAAATTGAATTTCACATCGAGTGTATAGCCTGTCTATAAGAGACAGCCATGACCTTGACTCAGATTGGCTTGCGAAAACCTTAAGACAAAAAGTAGTTCTGGAGAAGAGGTTATTCTTTTTTGAGGCATGCTATTTCTTTAGTTTATCAAAAAAGGATGTAAAAGTGTGTTCAGGAGTGCTTGTACCTGACTGTTGAGGTCCGTGTCCTTTTCTTTACTGTGCTGCAATCTTAGCAGACAAATGGAGAAGATGAATCACACTGGCAATATCAAGAGAATTGGCAGAAACTAGTAGGGCTTTCAAATGAGACAGTGATCCAAAGATATGTGGTATTGTAGGTGTGGGGCTGAAAGGCTCTGGGTAAGGCACATAATCCATCTTGATGTATCGAAGTAGAGGATGTTAGACCTAAAGCATCTGTTTGCGTAATCCCCACAGAGCACTGGAGACCTCACAAATGCTCAGGACACCTTTTTCAGGGCATCGCTGTCTTTGTGCTTAGAAAATGCTCTTAATGTGTAACCTAAATCTTCCTTACTGCAGCATAAGCCTGTGTCTTTTCATCCTACTGCTTATAGGTTTGGAGACCAGATTATTCCTTTCTTTAACAACTTTTGACAGATTTCGGGGCTGTCATATATCCCTGGTGTCTTCTGTGGATTTTGTAACCTCATGTTTTTGATGTCTCCTGGCAGAACTGGGTCTTTGCATCTCTTTCTTATTTTGGTTGCTCTTTCTTCTTTCTTTCTTTCCTAGTCCTTTTCATATTTTCTGAAGTATGGTAGAACTATTCTGCAGGGCACCTTTAGTGCCCTAAAGGATGTGTCCTGAGCTCAAATGTTGGTCAGAATGAACCTATCTTGATAGAAGCTGGCTGATAAGTTACTTGGGAATCTGATGGCTTGTACTGTGTGCTGAGTGCATGGTGTGTGGTGGCTAAATCCTTTCCCTGTTTGCTGTCCATGCCACTAGTCTGGTGCTGCTCAGCAGTTGAGAATGCTGTTGGTAGTTTGAGGAAGGGCTGGATTTCTCTGCTGAGGAACTCGACTTCTATAGCTGTGATTATTCTTTACCCCTCCGAATCTCATGAATAGCAGTTGGGAGCCTCTCGAAGATGACAGGCTATTCCAGTTTCTGTATAATGGACTAATGTAGGTGCTTAGTGTGGGTGTCCAGCCCTTGCCATGTGTTTGATTGTCACAGGCTTTTGGGGATTAGATGTCACAACTTTGTGTTAAGCACAAATAACATTGATTAAATGGAGTTTTGATGTCATTTAAGCATCTGATTTTCATTTCCCTCCTTGCAGGTGTTTAATCCGAAGAACTTCAGACATTCTCTCCAAATACCTACCGGTGAAGATAGAGCAGGTGGTCTGCTGCAGGTACTGGAAAGCATGTGCCCTTGCCTGAGTGAGGGGAGGAACAACTAAATAGCTGCCAAAAGCCCTGAGTTCTATGCTTGTGGTGACCGTTTCCTTCTAGGAATGGGACTGTAACCATTAGCATTATGTTGCTTTTCCTCCTGAAGTAGGGGTGGCCAACTCAGAGCTGATGGTTTTGCCAAGTGACTGACATGCTTTTGTACAGCTGTGGGGCAGCAGATCCCTGGGCTGTGCAGAGTATCTGAACTTTTCTTCCAGCTCTAGGCTGAAATAATAACACTGCACCATCAGTCAAGGAGGCAGTTTTTAGGTTGTCTGGGATGTATCTAAAAAAAATTGTGTGCTCAAGCTAAAAATGAAGCCACGGTATAGATGAGGAGAGATGGTGTTGGTCTGGTGGTAGAGTGACTGCAGGGCTCTTACTCTTTTTCAGACTGACGCCTTTGCAGGCTGAGCTGTACAAGAACTTCCTGAAGCAAGCCAAGCCAGTGGAGGAGCTGAAGGAGGGCAAGATCAATGTGTCATCTCTCTCTTCCATCACTTCCCTGAAGAAGCTCTGCAATCGTGAGTTGTTCCACTCATGTAAAGGGTTCAGTTTTTATGCTTTTGGTGGATTTTTGGGTCTTCAGCGTGCACTCCACAGACTTTGAGTTGTTTGTTCTCCAGACCCTGCTCTTATTTATGATAAGTGTGTGGAAGAAGAAGAAGGTTTTATGGGAGCCCTGGATTTGTTCCCTGCTGGCTACAGTACCAAATCTGTGGAGCCCCAGCTTTCAGGTACTGCAGAGCTTAATAGTAGAGATGTTCTGCCTAATAGACAATCATGAGAGTATGTTTAGTATACTGTTAAGTGACCCTTCCAACGTCAGGAATTCGGGAACTTCTGTTCTAGCTTGCTCTCTTCTTTCCTTTTTATCTAGGAAAGATGCTGGTTTTGGACTACATCCTTGCTGTTACAAAAAGCACCAGTAACGACAAGGTGGTTTTAGTATCTAACTACACTCAGACGCTGGACTTATTTGAAAAGCTCTGCAGGAACAGAAGGTTTGTCTTTGGGCTTTGTTTGTCTAATCTTGCAAGATTGTACTTGCAGCCTACACTGCAAAAGAAACTGGCTATTTTTAAAGTTTTTGTCAGCAGGAACTTTTGACCTGTAATGTACCTCAGATGTTCCTGAATTGGAATTAGCATGGCTTGCGCTCTAGCTACTGAGATCACTTGGCAGAAAAGTTCTGACCCTGTGCAAAAGCTCCTAAAGCTTTGTTGCAAGGCAGTTTGTGGAAGGTTTTTTCTCTTATGAGTAGGATGCTTTAATGGCCAGAGCAGTCAGATTGTAGTAAGTGTTGTATATTCTAGGTATTTATATGTCCGGCTGGATGGCACCATGTCCATTAAGAAGAGAGCAAAGGTTGTGGAGCGATTTAACAGCGCCTCAGTAAGTAGAATGTAACAGATATGGGCAGTTTTCCTGCCTCTTCTTGAAGCATGAGTAAAAGTATTGGATGCCTCTGTTGTTTAATCCAAGCCTGCCTTTCTCCACAGAGCCCTGAGTTTATCTTCATGTTAAGCAGCAAAGCAGGTGGCTGTGGTTTGAATTTGATTGGGGCTAACAGACTGGTTATGTTTGACCCAGACTGGAATCCAGCTAATGATGAACAGGCCATGGCTCGTGTTTGGCGGGATGGCCAGAAGAAGACCTGCTACATCTATCGACTGCTTTCAGTGAGTGTTTATCCTCTCCTCCTCTGCATTGGGTTCTTGGTACTAGCCCAGGTTGCTGCAGATGTAATTGGGACGAGAAGGGAGACAGCCCTTTTGTGTCAGCAACCAAGACTGAGTGGAACTCGGTTGCTTCCTACCTTCAGATATATTGCCATGGAAAACAATGAAATTTAAGCTGGAAGATCATCATTTCAGGCCTTGATTTCTAATGATGATTGGCTTCTGAGAAATAGAAGCAATTGAGGCTTTCCAGATAACATACTTTTTTGAAATCATTATGGCATCTGACTTTAATTTCATGGGCTGTCTGATGCTGAAGTTGCTGTTTACCAGTCTGGCTGTGGTCTGCTGTGGCTGGGCATATATCTACTTAATAAAAAGTTACTACATTCCCAGAACTACAGAAGCTTTTGGAAAGGGGCTACCAGTTAATAGATAGCTGCTTTGTAAGGAGAACAATGAAGATGACTAGTACTTTCAGGCTACTGCTGTAACAGTTTGTCGAGGAGTGTCAGTAGTGATTTCTGCTCAGAAATGTCTTCTATATGCCTTTGTTTTATCTTCCCCTTTCAGTTCCCATTAACTTAATCTA